>WBNM01034907.1:39758-140904 GCA_013399055.1 Ramphastos sulfuratus | reverse complement strand
GCTCCCTATCCTTCTTGAGCTGGCGTAGATATTTACTCGTGGATGAACAGGCCAATAACATGCTCCTTTGGACAGACCTAGTAGCAGCCTGTTTCACCCAAGAAGGTTGAAATCAAAACCCTGAACCTCATTCATCCCTGTAAGCCTCTGAAAGAGAATAGTAATCTAAACTGAGTCTTGGACTGAATCCAGAATTTGTCTTAGACCTTACTCTCAGAGGACACAAAGTACTCCTTAGTCCCAAAAGTCACTTAAATGGGTGGAAAAAACAACAAAACCAAACAAAGAAAAAAAACAAAACAAAACACAAAACCTAACCAAAACAACAATCTGAAGTCTTAATCTGTTGATCTCTGGGGAGAGTATTAGCTTTTTATTGTTTCCCTGTACATAAAATGCAGGAAGTAGTCCTAATGGCCCCTTCTCTACAACTTCCCCTTATTTATCACAAGAAATGTCCCTTCTAGGCTCTTTCACTTACTTCTGCAAATAGAGTATGCAAATATAGCCCAGAGTTCACTGTATGGGACAGAACAGACCAAACCTCTGTGCAAACCAATGCAAGGTGCCTTCGTGAACTGATCGCTCATGAAGGCGGCAATGCATTGCATTGTGCCACAAGCTGACAGCATGAAAACACTTGGGAAAATGGCTAACCTGGCAGGAAAGCAGGTTTTGCAAATGTTTGTCTTAAAAATACTTAACAATTTAATTTTGTGAATTTTCAGACAAAATAAGCCCCAAAACAGTGACTAAAAACTTTAAAATTATTGTGTTAAGATATATATATAGATATAGATATATAGATAGATATAGATAGATAGATAGATATAGATTTTTTTTTTTTTTTTTTTAAACATATATTCAGAGAATCACAGAATCACAGTGTGGTAGGCGCTGGAATGAACCTTTGGTGATTATATAGTCCAGCCTCCCTGCTAAAGCAGGGTCACCCACAGGAGGTTGTCTAGGATCACAGTGTCCTGGTGGGTTTGCAATCTCTCCAGAGACTCCACAATCTCTCTGGCTAGCCCGGTCCAGGGTTCCAGCTTCCTCACAGGCAAGAAGTTTTTCCTCATGTAAACATGGAGCTTCCTGGGTTTCAGTTTGTGCCCACTGTCCCTTATGCTTTTGCTGGGTACTAATAAAAAGAGTTTGGCCCCATCTCCTTACCCCCTACCCTTTATACATTGATAAGCATTGAGGTGATCCCCTCTAAGCCTTCTCTTCTTCAGGTTAAACAGCCTCATGTCTCTCAGCTTTACCTCATCAGAGAAACGCTCCAGTGCCTCAAGCACATTTGTAGCCTCCAGAGACTCTCTCCAGTAGTTCCTTGTCTCTTTTGAGCTGGGGAGCCCAGAACTGGACACAATATTCTGCATGTTGCCTCACTAGGGCAGAGTGAGAATCTCTCTCATCATACTGGTCACACTCTTAATGTACCTCAGAAGCCCACTGGCCTCCTTGGCCACAAGACAACATTGCTGGCTCATGGTGAGCTCATCCACCAGTACTTCCAGGACCTTCTCTGCAGAGCTGCTTTCCAGCAGATCAGCCACTAACCTGTACTGGTGTGTGGGTTGTACTCCCCATAACCTCCTTTCTTCTTTTTCAGTTCAAAAGAACTGAAGGAACTAATATCTTGGCAAACTTGTCTTGGCCAGAATGCCGAGTCAAGGTTTCCAGAAGAATGTGTCAGTAAGCACCAAACTTATCATTAAGTTATCTTGAATAAATTACATATTGTGTATTTCCTGAAGAGCATGACGAAAAACTCCCTCAGACCACAATCTACCAGTTGGTTATGGCGAAAAGCCCAGCTAATATCTTATGCCTCTTTTTTTTGGTTCGTATCCAAAAGGATTTGTTTGTTTGCTTTCACCCACTCCTTACCTGCAGAAAAAACAAAAACAAAAACAAAAAACCACCACCACCCCCCCCCCAAAATAAAACAAACAAAAAAACCCCAACCAAACAAACAAAAACCAGAGAATAGCAAAATTAATTTTTCATTTGCTAGAGAGCACTTCCTCCTGACTGCAGAGAAACTGTTTCCCAGCATGGAAAAATTTGCACTGATGTGGCTCAGATTTGAAATTTAGTATTGAATTTCCTCAACTGGGGACAGTTTTGAATTGTCTTCAGGGCAGTCACTCTAGTGGCGAAACCAAACTCAATTTCCTTATGTTGAATGGCAAAATCCCCACAAAACCTTTCCCAAATGTGAAAATACCACTGAAAAGGAATGAAAGCACATTTGTTTTCAGTCATTATGGCTGCCCTTGTGTGAATCACATGGGCAAATGATTTCTTAATGGATTTCTTCTTCTACTTTTCATTGCCAAACAACCAAATCAAACCCTTTTCTTTGTTTTCTTTTTTTTTTTCTTTTTTTTGTTTGCGTGTTTGTTTTTTGGGTTTTGGCTTGGTTTTGTTTTTTTTTTTCTTTTATGGATTGCTTTTCCATCTGGTTTCAGAAGCTTTAGGAGAAGTGGGTTAGCAACTCTATTGAAAGACAGAGTTCTGGGGTTGTTTCCACAGACTTCCTGAATATCCATCAACTGACCACTTTACCTCCACTTCCATTCTGTAAAATGGACATAATTCCACTTAGGCCATTGCTAGAAAATCTATTCATTGCTGCAAGACACCCAAACAGCACAGGAATATTCAAGGCATATATAGTTCGTATTTTTCCTTATAAGTGTGTGCTGTGTGGAGTTTAAGCTAATAAGCCCCAATGATGATTCATGATGATAGGATGATTCATAAGAGGCACAAATTTGAATAGATTTAAATACATACATGTAAAAGAAGTAAGTACAGCCTCCCAGCACTCTTTGAAATATAAATGTGAGAATTCCTTTAGGTATGGCACTGGAAACCTTCATGTTAGACTGTATTGGCAGGTGGCAGGCAGAATGAGCAAGCCAGGACTGATTTATTCATCTTTCTGCTACCAGAGCCCAAAGACTGCAGCCCTACATGACTCCAAACCATGGAGAAAGAGGTGGATGAGTTCCACGAACGTCATCTCCTGCTTTTACACACAAGTAGAAGGTTTAATCTTGGGTGCTCTGGACCAGCTTCTCAGAGTTCCGTTGTCATTTTATTCCCCTCACAGGTTCTCAGCATTGGAAGGGACCTCTGGGGATCCTGTAGTCCAACCTCCCTGTTAAAGAAGGGTCACAGACAGCAAGTTGCCCAGGATCACATCCAGGTAGATTTGGAATCTCTTCAGAGAAGGAGACTTTGCAACCTCTGTGGGCAGCCTGCTCCAGGGCTCTGTCCCTTTCACAGGAAAGAAGTTTCTTTTCATGTTCCAGATGATCTTTGAGGTCTCTTCCAACCTTGCTGATACTGTGATACTGTGAACCTCCAGCACTGCAGTTTATGCCCATCGCACCTTGTCCTGTTGCTGAGCATGACTGAAAAGAGTTTGGCCCCATCTTCTTGCTCTCTACCCTCTAGAAATTGATAAGCATTGAGAAGATCCCCTCTCAGTTTTCTCCAGGATAAACAGCCTCTCAGGTCTTTCAGTTTCTCCTCATCAGAGAGATGCTCCAGTCCCCTCAGTACTTTGTAGCCTCCCCTGGACTCCTTCCAGTAGTCTCCTGTCGCCCTTGAACTAGAGAGCCCAGAACTGGGCACAACAGTCCAGCTGTGGCCTCACCAGAGCAGAGTAGAGAGGGAGGAGAACATGCCTCTATCTGCTGGCTACACTTCCTAATGCACTCCAGAAGACCATTGTCCTTCTTGGCCACAAGAGCACATTGCTGGCTTGTGGTGAACTTAACACACCAACACTCTCAGGTCCTTCTTCACAGAGCTGCTTTCTAGCAGGCCAATTGCTATCATCCTTAGAGTATTACTTAGTGCTGAATAGCAAGACGCTACAGGCTGAGCAGACAGGGCACTATAAATAGTAAGAGCAGGACAGTTCCCCACTCTAATCATCTCCTCCTGTTTTTATGCAGATAGTAAATGATGGGCCACAGAGGGAGTTGCCACTCATCTCTAAAAGTCAAAGGAGTTCCAGCACTGCATCCTGTCCACACCAAGGGAAGGTAATTTAGGCTTGGCATGGTAGCACTGGCTTTTCCTAGCACTGAGAAGTCACAGATGAGATCCTTTGTCCTTCAGCTGACTGCCAATAGCCCATGGTTTAGAACAGAGTATTGACAATGGCAAATGGTAGCACTCCCAGCCTGGAATAACAGGCAAATTTCAGGGAGGGGGGAAAAAAAAAAAAAAAAAAAAAAAAGTGGCATCCATTCATCCCCCCCCTCTTTGACCCCTTGCCGACACACGCCTCTCTCAGCGTTGGGAACCAGGCCATGCCTTGGCCGGTGCCTTTGCCAGCCTCAGGGCTGCCATTTGCTTTGTTTGTGCTTCAGGCTCATTCCTCTGACTTGCTTCCCCAGAGCCAGCTGAGCTGCCTGTGCTTTTCTCCCTTTGCCAAGTCTGCTTTGCTGCCTTCCTTCAGGTCTGGAGCTGTTCTGCTGCCTGCTCTTTTTTTACAGCTGTCCAAGCGAGCAGAAAGAGTTGAGCCAACAATAAAATTTCACCAGCTCTGGTCACTTGAGTCCTACAACTTAAACATAGCATGTAAAAGCTTAAGCAGCAGCTTCACTGATGTGGTTTAGCCCCAGATCTACTTGGGTGATCCAAGGTAATCTGGAAGCAGCTTATTGCCACAGTGTCAGATAGTTTCAGGTGAGATGGGGGCTGAAGGAGCTGGGAGCTGTGTGTTAGAGAAAGTTTGTGACCTAAAGGGTTTATTGTCTGTATACTGAAAATTATCAGAAAATTTAGTGCAGTGATTTTCCCTGTGCAAAGCTACAGGGCACAGGTTAAGGCCCAGCTCCAAGAAGCAACCAAGCTTCCATCATGCAAAGGAGGGGAGGAGATGCTGAGGACAAGGCTGTCAGTTGAATTTTCTGCCCAGCCTAAGGGCTGCTCATGTATTTTATACACTGGTTGATTAATGCAAAATACAAAAGCATTCTGCCTTGCAAGCAGGGAGTGGAACTGCAGCCTCCACCCTCCCAAGGGATGTCTTAAATATGAAGCTATGGTGCTGTGTTCTTTCCTTCCTCCTGCCTGATCAAATGCAATTTTAATTCTTCAATGCAAAGCAGGAAGGCATTGCAGGGAGCTAAATAGCTCTCCCTCATTCCAGCAAAGTCCCTGAGAGCATGAGAAGTCTTTAGCTTCTCCTGAGAAAGCGAGCAGCTCTCTTGCCTTTCATGGGTGTAAAATTGTACTCCCCATGTTCTGAGTGGCCACTGAACTCCTGAGGTATGGGATGAACAAAGCATTGTGCCCTTCCTGTGTGCTCCAGCACACAGTGTGCTAAGCACAGCACCAGTACTGTGGCATGTTGTATCCACAAAGCATTTCAGAGTCACTTGCTGAGGTGCTGAAATACACCTGCTGTGCTGTTTCTGTTACAGGATTGCTATAAGCCAAGTCACAGATACCTTCTAGTTAAAACACTCAGATGATGTTGTGGGTTTAAAGTTAACCATAGAGTTAAGAAGTCCTCCAAGGGGCTAGATAGGTGCAGGAAATTGTAATATTTTTGTTATTTTTATTCCATAAGCCCTGCATCTGCTATATAAATGGGTTACAGAGTCAATTCGGCCCTTTTTTCCCCTTTCTCTCTCTCTCTCTCCCTTCTCAGCGTAGATCTCTCATCTTTTGTGGTATGGGGGAGGTATGTGCCCTGGCTTGGCTTTGGCAAAGCTAGTTTTGTGGCTGCACCTTTAAGCTTAGCTTGTGGGGGTAGTGAGAAATAGTGGGAGGCCTGGGTGGGCATTGAAACCTGGTTTGTTGTAAAGTTTTTGGCTCAATGAGGTGGTTGTAAGCTGAAATAAGAATTTGGGTGGTTTGCATTTGTGTAAATAGTGTAAATATTTGTAAATAGTATTTCCACTTAACTTTTCAATTCTCTGAGGAGTGTTTTTATTTCACTCCTGTTGGGAGGGGTAAAATATCTTTCCGCCTGCTCTAAAATTAAACTTTAGACAGATGAACACAGCAGCAGCCAATAAACCACAGAATACAAGTATGATGGAGTTTAGAAAGGATCTCTGAGGACCATCCAGTCCAAACCTCCCTGCTAAAGCAGTGTCACCCACTGCAGATTGCACAGCATCACAGCATCCAGGCAGGTCTGCAATCTCTCCAGAGATGGAGACTCCATAACTTCTCCGGGTAGGGCTTCAGCACCCTCTCAGGAAAGAAGTTTCTCCTCATCTTCAGACAGACCCTCCTGGGTTACAATTTATACCTGTTACCCTTTGTCCTGTCACTGGGCACCACCCTGTCCTCATGATCCCCCACCCTTTAGATATTTATAAGCATTGAGGAGATGCCCTCTCAGACTTCCCCAAGCTGAACAACTCCAGTTCTCTCAATCTTTCCTCATCAGAGAGATGCTCCAGGTCACTCATCAACCTCATAATCCTAAATAAACAAGAGAACTGTTGATTGGAAATGTTCCCCTAGCCCTGCCACCAATAAAAGCAACCAGCAATCCAATGTGTTTGCAGGGTGAAACACAGTACAAACTTTTTAATACCCAATGCAGACCTCACCTCAAAGATTTAGTGCCAAATATTCCTCTTATTTACACCAGTGTAAATTTAGGGAAATTTCACCCAAGTTTATGTATTGCTGGGTGGGGGATTTAGCCTCAGCTCTCATTATTTGTTGGGCTTTTATTTATATTCAGTCACTGTGTGTATACACAAATACAAAGCAGTAACTTCTGCCAGCAAGGAGAAGAGTATGGAGTCTGCTATATAAATCAATATTTCTCAGTCAATATGTTGCAACCCCTAAAGGGGTTATAAAAACCATCTGGGGGCTTGTAAAGCACTGAAAATTTTATAACAAGCTCAAGCAAAGAAAATGTCATTTCTTCCACTCTCCACAGTGCAGCACCACACTCTTGGCAACCTGTCAAAGCCATACATGAAGTAATAAATTCTATAGGCTTAGCGCTTTCACCTTGATTTTTCACATTGGCTTTGTAACACATCTACGGGAACAGTGAAGTTTCTTTTACTTTCTTATAGGATTTCTAACCTGAGCTGCTTGAGAAATGGTGCTCTAAGATTTTTGGGCTCAAAATCCAATCATTTTCATGAGGACCTCTGCCTTAGCCTTCTCTAAGCTGCTTGTTAAAACTACAGCCTATTTTGTCAAGCTTAGGCTTGTTTGTGTTGGAGCCCGTTTCTCTGTTTCATTGCAACTTTCTGCCTGTCAGCTTCCTCTTGCAGCCTGAATCTTACAGGGAAACATCAACATTTACCTCTGTGGGAAGAGAGACATTTAGCTTTAAGTAGAAAAAATGGACGAGAGTTCCTGTATCCTCATTAACAACTTGGTGTAGGGTGTGAAATCTGCCCTCTCTAAGGTGAGATGCCATCTGAAGAACCTCTGGGCTTTCAAGCACAGCCTCACAGCACAGGTGACTTTTCAGTGAATTTTGCTTTTGTGTGCACATCTTGAATCTCTGTGCACAGCTACTTCTCTAGGAAATTAACTCCACTAGCAACCATGTGTACCCGCATGCAACCCCACAAAAGAATCTCCACCGGACCCTCCAATTCTTTCCGTGCCTGAATTTAAGCCAGGCTTGATCTTTGTTTTTCCAGTGGCTCCAGCATTCATCAAAGCCTTCAAAAGACTCCTTCACAGAATAAATTCAGAAGGCTCAGCTCCTCATAGGGGTAGAATTAAAAAGAGGGGACAGTGTTTTGGCAGCTCTTAAGCTGAGTGGGCCAGTCTAGGGCTTCACCCTAGACTCCTCCTGAATTCAACTGGTTTTGCCTGATGCTTGTATTTCCACAACTGAGCACTTTGCTGGTGCTAAGTACTTCCTAGGTGTGTTGCCTCATTCTTTCCAAACAGTCTGACTAGTTAACCGTTTAATGGGCACAAATTTGATCACTTAAGACAAATTCTGATGAGGAGGAAAAACCACTTCTTGTCTGGGCAAGAGATGATTGCCCACAACTACTTCGGTTTCTAGCTGTGGGCTCATGGTAACAAGAAAGAGAAGGAGCAACACTGCCTTCTGGGTACAGCTCCTTAGGTTCAGTTTCAGTGGGCTGGAACTGTGCAGTCCAAACTGGGCCTTATTAAAAATAAGTGTATCTCACAGCAATTTGTTTGGAAAACAACTTCCTTTACTCCTCTCCTGTTTCTACTGAAAACAAGACTATGGGTTCAGAACCAATCTGGGGGCATTTATGGGTTTTGCTGTTGCACCTTTTGGACTAGGGCCAGCATTCTCGCCCCAAAATCTGGGTGCAGCTGCCTTGTCAGGATCTGGATCTTGTGCCTGTTTTCCAAAAGCCAGATTGTACCAAAAGGCTCCTAAAACCACTTAACATTTTTCCGTGTGTTTTTCATGATGTTAAACAGTTGAGAGGGAGATCTGACACAATCTGCATAGCTTTCTGTCTTCATTCATGAGAGAAAATAGATACTCAAAGGCTAATATGAAAAGGTGGTGGGATTTTTTTGTTGTTTTTAAATAATTTCTATTCTCAACTCAGAAATGGGCCTGTCTTTGTAGAAATAATGGTATGAAGCATTTTGGTAAGAAGAAAAGATGAGTATTTTTAATTAAAACAACAAAATTGATCTCTTTAGTATATATCCCAAGAAACTGTCCATCTCAGCTATCATGGCCCATGAAGAAAACATTTCTTGACAGCCCAGCCCACTGGTGCCAGCACCTAGTCCCAGCCAAATTCTCCTTGCCCTGGTTGAGGCTGAGATCCTTGCCTCCATGATGTGTCACCTCCATCATCCTGCCTGACAGCATTTTGGTTTCACCCAGGCACAGAGGCTCTCTAGAAAGCCCACCTTGATAGACACAAGACTCTCCCATCTTAAAGATCAATAGTGGTCACCACCACTGCTGCTCTGGCTTATGCCAGGAGATGGGTTGGTGATTTGGTTTTGTTTTTTTTTTTTTTGTGTGTGTGTGGTTTTTTTGTTTTTTTGGTTTTTTTGTTTGTTTGTTTTGGGGTGTTCGGTTGTTTTTTATCTAGAAGAGTCCAAATTCCTGAGAGAAGAAATGCGATTTATTGCATACTTGTCTTTTTTCTTTCAAAACTGGCCTATGTCACACATACAAACTTTTCTGGAAGACAGGCACAGGAAGGATGACTTAACAAGGCAGTGCTGTGCTCTGCTGGACCAACACTCCGCCTGCTTCTCTGGGGTTGTCTGCAGTACCGTTTTTGTATAAATAGTGGAAATTCCCTCTTGTGCTTTGTCAGCTGAGGAGTCTGGGGCCGTCAGTCAGTGTTAAGTTTTACATGCTTTTTCCCAGCATTGCACTTCTGCCCTGTCACGCTGCTGTGCCCTTGCTGTTATGCTGGAACGGCAGCTTGCCTCCCTCAGATACTCCCTTACGTGGCTTGTGAAGAGTAAAAGCCTAGCGCTATGGAAGAGATGGAGGTCCTAGGCCACTGGCGTCTTTCCTTGTCATTGTTGCTAGAGGACATGAGTGCAGTAGTTCCAGCTGGGGGGAGCATGCAAGAAGGCTGAGGTAGGGAGAGGAGTTGCCCATTGGGCTAAAATCATAGCACGGTTTGAGCTGAAGGCACCTTTAAAGGTTGTCTAGTCCAAACCCCATGCAGTCAGCAGGGGCATCTTCAACTAGAACAGGTTGCTCAGAGCCCCAGACACCCTGACCTGGAATGGTTTCAGGGATGGGACATCTACCACCTCTCTGGGCAATCTGGAGCAGTGTTTCAACACTTTTCATGCAAAAAAAATTCTTCCTTCTATCTAGTCTGAATCTCAAAACCATCACCCTTTGTCCTGTAACAAAAGGCCTTACTAAAATGCCTGTCCCCAGCTTTCTTACAGGCCTCTTTAAGCACTGAAAGGCTGTAATAAGGTCTCCTTGGAGCCTTTTCTTCCCCAGGCTGAACGACCCCAACTCTCAGCCTGTCCTCACAGCAAAGGGGTTCCAGCCCTTGAATCATGCTATGGCTTCCTCTGGACCCACTCCAACAGACCCATTCATGTCTCTAACTCCACTACCAGGAAGAGATCACAGAGTGTTGGGGAGCACTGCAGCCTTTGGTCTCGACGGTTTCCATCCCTGCCCTGCCTTCTGTTTGGTCAGTAGCCCTGCCCTCTGAGTACTGGAGCTGCTGCCTACGCTTCGATCTTCCTGTGGTCCGGAGAGAAGTGAGAGCACCCGGTAAGGGTCTGGAGGGACCCCCCGACGGCAGGGGCAGGGTCATGGGGTACAGGGACGCGGCCGCCCGTGCCTAGCAGTGCCACGGAGTATCGCTGCGCTCCGGCACAGGACACCTAGCCCCGGCTTCGCCCCTCTAGGCGGCTTCGAGCCGCGCTTCCCTCTCCCCTGCTGCGGGCTCCTCAGCAGCGCCCACGGGCAGCTCTGCCCCGAGGCGGGGGCTCAGCGGAGGGGCGGGGCGGGGCGGGCCGCGGATCCTATAAACACCAGGGCGCCGCCGCGCTCCGGCCGAACGGCGCGGTGCAGCGGGCTGGGAGCAGCCGAAAGCTGGAGGTGAGCGAGCGCTAGTCTCGGCTGGCGGAGGATCGACGGCAGCTTCGGGTGGACAGAGGGCCTGGGGCAGCTCGGAGGAGGAAGGGGAGGGGGGCGGGGCGGCTTGTGGGCTCCGGAGCCGAGGCGGGCGAGGGCGGGAGAAAGGAAGCCGAAGTTTCCCTGTTGACAGCCTGGAGGCGGCCGGCGGCAAATGCTCACTCCGGGCGCGGTGTCCTGGACGCTCTCTGCTTGTGCTTTGCCTGTTACCGTCTCCCACAAGTTTCCCAGCGCCGGGAGCGTGGGCGCTGTGGAGCGAGTGGGTGCTGCTGGCGTGGGGAGTTTCTTCTTGTTGGTTTTGGACGCAAGGAGGTTTTTTCAGCGTCTTTCCAGTCTGGGAGCCCTGTGCTCTGCCCGGGTGGGGAGCGCCTGCTCCCCTCGGCTCCATCCTGTGTGTGTCTCTGGAGCCGTGGGAAGCGGCAAGAACGCAGCCGGCCCGGAGCCCGCTCCGCGCCGACGGGTGCGGGAGAGGCGGCGCTTCCCGAGCATCGGCCTCATCGCTCGAGCCTGGAAACTGGAAAGTTGCTCACTTCACTAGGGACCCCTGTGAGAGAAAGCTTGCTGCTCTTGTGCTGAGAAATGAAATTAAATCATAATTAACTGAACAACTGAGGTTTTATTTGCATATAGAGTGATAGGGAAGTATTTCTAGCTATTGCAGTTTGAGGACGAAAGAGTGTATATATTCTGTTATTGAAGTAGGATTTGGATAGTGCTGGTGGCATCAGATTCTGTGTTGAGCAGAGAACTGGTTAGCTGAAACTCTTACCTTGGCTCCCTTCTGAGTAATGTGAGAGCGGGCTTCATGTACTGAGTTCTGGGAGGATTTGGGAATGCAGAGTACACTTCGGGAGAGGGCCTTTTGTCTTTTGTGCAGGGCAGGAGGATCTTCACAGAGAACTGAAACCTTTGGGGATTGTGCTAAAAAATATGTGTGAAAATTACAGATTTCCTTTAAAACACTGGAGTAGCCGGGTATGGATTAGAGGCCTCGGTGTGACTTCTTTCTCATGCCTGCTTACGATTCCGAAACATGGTTTGGGTTTTGTGGTTTTAATTGCATTCTCGGTCGACTTCCTGAAAGGGAAACCTGGTAGGCTGATGGTGGTTTTTTTTGTTTGTTTGTTTGTTTTTTCTTACTGCACTGAAAAATGACTTCTGCCTTCATTTGCTCATGTATGAGCACTTAGTAATGTCTTGCCCCTGCTCTCCACAAGAATTCATTAGAAACCTGATTTTGTAAGGACTATTCACACAATGTATGTAGGTGTGAGAGTATCTGAAGCTATTGAGTAGCTTCAGAAAGGGGAGAAGCAGAAGACCATGAGCAAAGTGAGAAGCAGCAGCATGCCTGCAGAGTGATCAGATGAGTCTGTAAAGCATGTGAGTTGAAGACCAATGCAAGTAAAAAGGCAGGATGGTTAAGTAGATTGAGTCAAATACATGTAAGAGGTGCTAACTTGGAATTTCAGCATTTTCTGGGACAGCTTGTGGGACATCTGTGAGAAGAGCAGCTGTCTTGCACAGGAGTAAACTCTGAGTAAGGGATACTAGTCCACAGCTTCTTTACAATCACTACAAGTTGTGCCAATCTGTCATGAAGTTTTGTCAGTGCTCTTAAAATGCTGAAAAGCTGCTAATGGGGACATTACTCTTGTGCCTGCTATCTAGAGATCAGTGTCATACAAACTTATCTTTGAGATGGCCATACAACTGCCTGTATGTGGCTCGGTGTACATCATGTGAGAGGTGATGAAAACCTCATATCAGTGCAAAAAGGAAACCACAGCAGTCTACAATGGATTTAGTCTCAAGGTGTGTACAGAAGCTTCTGTTTGGTGTTGTCATTGACAACCAGGAGCATAGTGTGTCTTGGTGGCATGCAGAGACTCTTAGTGTGTGTCTCTTAATTGCACAGCCAGAAATGTTGTTCCAGTCCTAAAGCTTCTTAGCAGCACGCTGTTAGGCGGAAAAATGTCAAGCAGTGAGCCCAGGAAGGTGCACTAGACATTTTTAGACCAGATTGAAATGTGTATATGAATCTATAAAAAGAACCACCTCACCTTATTGGTAGGAACTAAAATGGAGATGTGTATAAATTGTGTTCATCTACAGCAAAGGAGCAGTTCAGAGGGAGCTCTAGCTGGAGCTTTGTTTTGCTGTGGTGGCAGCTCGGTATCTACCTGGCTCATGCAATAAATTACGGCTTTTGATTCTCGCTCAGCAGCTGCAGTGCTTATGCTTGAAGAGGCTGAGGCTCAGTGGCAACATCTTCTTGGAAGCTGGAGTAAGGGTTGTCTAGATTGCTTGGATTGCTTCATCACAAGCATGCATGAGAGAGCATGCTTTTGTAATATTAATTAGGGGGAAATCCAGCCTCATCATCAAAATGCTTCCAGTTAGTTGGTCTGTTAACTGGATTCTACTATTCTTCATGGTCAAAGGTTTTATACATGGGAAGATAGGGAAAGATGGATTAATCATCACTAATCTGTAAAGTGTTGCTGGGTGCAGTCATCTTTGTGCCTCAGGGCATCCTCGCAGTTGCCTATGACATCACTTAAAAATCATGTTGTACAGCAAAGTACTGCCCTGTAAGCACGATGTAATTCAGTGCCACTCTGCTAACCATAAACAACTTCTGAATGAGCAGAGTGATATAAAGAATTGCCTCTTAGCTTTGGAGAGCAGGAAGTGTGGAGTAGCCAGTCACCTATGGATTTAAAGATTAATAGTGTATATCAGAACTGTGATTTTTTTTTTTTTTAATTGAAGTAAATACATTTTCATGCACCAACTGAGAAAGCTGAACATACGCAACCACATTTTAAGCTGTCTCTCTTCTGCAGTAGTTAAAATCGCGGAGTGAGGTGACACCAGAAAAGGATAAATAGTAGAATGGTAGTTGCAGCCACACAAATGTTTAGGCTGGTGTGTTATGGAAAAAAGCTGTCCTGCATTCTGCTTTTTCCCTGTCTCCTCTTCAGTATTAGTCTAGTTCACTGTGCAGCTTCTGCAAGCACAGAGGAGGTCACTGCTTAAATTGGAGCCAGTGATCATGGGCAGGAAGAAGACAGGGCAATTTTAGTGGCAATGCTAGTAGTATGAGCCATAGTTTCTCAGGTTTTGTCATGGCCTTGAAATACCTCTATGTGCTAACTGAAATGCTTTATTTATCCCTTAGCACCTCTTTTTGAGTGGTGTCTGTGGAAACATGGTTTTGGCGGCTACTGTATCTTGTCTGTGGTTTGATGGTCACCTTTAATAGCCAGTAAAAGGTTTTTTCTTAACATTTCCAGGCTGAAATCAGCATGTGACTCATGCTGGGGTCTGATAGATACACTGCAAAGCAGTCAAAGTATGAAGGCCTATTAATCTTGTGGATTCATCTCCCTATCATGGAAATCCTGGTCTTGCTGACCATACTCAGCAATGTGATATTAAACCATGTGCTTCAGGCAACCTCTTGTTCTCTTCCTGGGCTTTAGAAACAGGGGTTTGAAATTTTTTTAGTGTCTTGGGATTACGAGAGCAGTTACTGAAGGCTCTCATTACCAACAAGTCCTGAACTCAAGACCCCTGTTCAAGGCTGTCTAGATGTAGTGTCCTGGACACACAGGTAGAAACTGTGAGAAACATTTGTCAACAGGCTGTAAGCCACGGTTGCACATCACACTGCAGCCTCCAGCAGCAATGTTGAGAAATGTTGGTGCATCGTAGCTCTTGTACTTCAGCTTAAATACAGATGATAGGAAACAATGTTCATTAGCTATGTAGCTTTGACCAAGCTCCTTTTTTTTTTCTTAAATAATTTGAAAAGCAATTAACAATTTGAATTTAAAACATTGTTCCTGTAGGAGGCCAGGTTGTGATATTTAGTGGTGGTCCTTGCTGCTAATGAGGCTGTGTCATCTGGTATGCACTGCAAGTTTCTGTTGACCAAAGTTTGTGAGTGGATTTTGAAGTTTGTTGTTTGGTTTTAGTAGGAGAGGGGCAGCCTCTGTCGTTGGCTTTGGCAGATTGCAAGTACAAAGAAAAGGAAGGGAACATCTCTCTGACTTGTCCATTTCCGTTCTGTTACCACCTTCTTGTATATCCTTAAGCAAGATATTCTGTGTAGAAGTTGGTGGATTTCTCTGGTAGCTCTATGTCCCCATCTTGCTCTATACCTTTTCCAAGACTGAAGCAAGCTTGAGGCCTCCAGCTGCTCTGGCAGCTCATCTTAAAAGGCTCCTTTCCCAGCTAATTGCCTACTTCCTCTGCAGAGGTTTGTCATCTGGGCTACAGAAATAGCCACGGACTGTGCGGAGGCTTCTCAGCCAACGCAGCTCAGCCTACAAACTTCATTCTAAACTGAATCAGATGGTTTGATGTGCCAGGTCATGACCTGCTCTGGCAAGATTATTGTGCATAGCTCATTCAGTTACCTCTTTTTTTCCCCCTACAGAAATTTAGAGCTTGCCTTTCCAGAAACCTGTAGTAAAGCCAGTGGGATTAATTGGGAGTGAGGTCAGATTAATGAAAAGAATTGGTTTTCTTAAATAAAAGTTTCTAAATAGCTGTTATTTTTCTTAGGTCATTAATGTAACTCTTGAAGATGACTGAGGAGGCATTTGAGTATTCGGGGTACGCAGCACAGTGCTTCATTCCACATCCTAACAGGGTGCAATTCCTTCATCCTTACAGCATCTATGACTTCTGATGCATGTGTGATTGCCTGGTTCTAGTTCTGCTGCTGAAGCTGAGGGGACGAAAATGGTTGAGGAAAGGCCACTAGAAAACTCATATATGATGTTGCTGTGAGCTTAAGTTTGTTTCAGTGTCCTAGAGACAGAAATTGATATTTTTTTTTAATCTTTGATATTAATAACTTAAATCCTTGGCTAGATTACACTTCGGGTTACATCTATCTAATATTTTAGACGAGGACAGGGTTTTCAAATTATCTTTTGAAGAGGAAGTGGTTGATTATTAATGTTGTATGGTATGATGAATAGGTAAATAGAAGGCTGGTCTTGTATCGTGCTCCAGATATTCAACCACAAGTGATGTAAGTGGTTAGAACAGGGTTCCTGAGCTCTCTAAGTATTTTGTCAGATAGTGGCATTCCTTAGATACACATACTTTTAAGTTTCAGGTCTGAGATACCAATGAATTTAAGTACAAATTCTTATACAAGCTCTTAGTATGAACACAGGAGTGGTTCCAGTTTATTTTTAGGGTTAAACAAGTGTATTAAATGCAATCATATAACTTCATAGAGGTACCAGAACTGTTAATACCATAGTCTTACCTCTTGTAGGAGGAAGAAGTAGTAAAAACTTAGTAATGCTGAATTACTTGCAATGATTTAAGTGAGGTTTCTTAAAGGCCACTTAGAACCTGTCTCATTAGTGTTACCATTTGAGTATCTCTAATCAAAGCTTGCTTAGATTTTGGTTAATTATCGTGCAGCCAGTATGTCCTGTCATCTCTCCTCATTTCTCAGGAGTGTAAAAATGTTTTTGTTACATAGAAACCCCAATTTCCAGTTGTGCTGTGAACCCAGACTGAAACACAGGCTGTGGAATGATGGGAACTGAGGAAGTACAAGTACTTGTTTTGCAGAGTAAACTAAATCTAGAAGGTGTAGAATCTGAAGGCAAACAGTTACCTGTCTTCTACTCTGTAGCATCTCCCTGCTTTGTCAAAGCTCTGCTGGAATCTTTGCTCTTGATTTCAAAACTCAATTCTTTGTCTGTAATATTTTTTTTTTTAATACAGGTTTGGTTTTGTGTTTCTATGTTTTGTGCTTGACAGTTCTCTACATCCAAGTGTTACAGAACCCTTCCAAAGAAGAATATGTGCTGCAAAGTTCTTGATGTTCAATCTGCTCCAGGCACAGCTCTCAACACAGTCTCCAAGTGGCTATGGAGCCATCTCCATGAGGCTGTTTCTGCTTTATCAGCCTGGTCTGCGCAGGAGAAAGGACATATTGCTGGCCAGCAGACCAAAATTTACCTAGGGACAGAAGGAGCAAGTTTCAGTTTGCTCTGCAGGAGTGTAGAGGTGCAAGAGACCTGGTATCAGATGAGTCCTTCAACAAGTAGAAATAAGGACTATTGAAGGGCAACCCAGAACCCTTAAGGAAGAAGGTCAAATACTACAGCAGAAGTGGAGGTTAAGGTGCAGGTGGTGGTGAGGTACCTGTTAAAACATCAGCCATTGTTGGTGCAGCAGCTCATGGAGTTACCTCAATAATCTGTACTTACAACCAAAGAGTTAATACCCTGAACCTCATTAATGGGAGCTTGCAATCCTGCCTTTGGCTCTTAATGAGCCTTTACTTGCATAGTGAGCATTGTTAATGCACAGCAAATGTGGGAACTGTGGTTCCATGTAACTTTTTTTCAACAAACTTAAAATGGGACCCTGGGTTATGAATCTGCTGCTGCATTTTAGGCAGATGGTTTAATCCTTGAGCCACTGTTCCCTCTACTGTGATTAATTCAGAGCAAGAGAATATAGACTCACTGCCATGTTGTAAAACATGTCTTTGGGAAAACTGGTTCTGCAGCATTAGTCATGATGGGCTGACCATCCCATGCTCACTCTTCATTAAGTTAAAATAATGACATTGCATGAAGAACTTCAGATCAACATAACCACTTCTTTAATAAAGGGACACCAGCAAATTAAATACCAAATTTTCTAATCTTCCTGATACTGTAAGACTTGATAATAGATCTTGGAGAAGGCTGTGGAAACCCTGCATTAAATCCAGGACTAAACAACCCACAGGAACTTAACTGTAGTTGTTGAAACCACCCACAGTTCTATCATGTTTTTCAAATGTGGAGGCCCAGAATTGTCTCCATAAGTCCCTTGCCCTGTGATATCAGTAAATCGTTTATTTACTTCATAAAGCAGAGCTAAAGTAGGCATTTTGGAATTATGTGTAAAAGAGAGATGGAAGTAAAACACCCATCTATGTTCTTGAAGCTCTGGGTAGTACTTGTGTAGTTGTAGTATGGTTACAGCTGAGTGGTAAAATCCAAAATTGACTGTGGCCAACTTTAAAGACCAAATTTATATGCAGTGAACGATCATGAACCACCACAAACTGAAAGTTGTAGAAGACAGATGCAGGTGGGAAGATTGGTCTGGCCTGTGAACTGGAGACACTAGTCATGAGGCTACAGAAAGTTTTAAATGGAACTTGTCTCTGTCCCTTATGCTAAATGGACACACTCAAGAAATGATGGTAGCACTAAACTGACTTTCTGCTTGTGTGGGAGCTGTGCTTGGACAAAGAGATAGTTCCTGCCTAGGGCCAACTAGTTTTACAACTCCTGCTGGGAAATTCCCCCTTGGCAGGAGAAGCTGGACGGACAGGAAGGAAGGGGGGGGGTGTTCCAGATGGAGACGGTCCATCCTGAAACAAACAGAAATGCACTAACAAAAGGAGAGAATTAGAAATAGCAGAGGAAGAGGTAAGGTTGAGAGAGGAAAGCCTCAGAGCCAGTCGTGCGCTTTCTGCAGTTGTGTGGAACATTGGCTGTAATGCTTGAAGTCAGACCAACATCATAATGTGAAAAATATTTTTAAAAGACCTTCCAGCTTATCTCTGTGTACAAATTCTATTTACCTCCTGTTGACAGTAAGTACTGAGTTGCTTAAAAGCTAGCAATCATTCTTTCTTGGTAAGGCTCTGAGAGTACCAAGCCTTCCAGGTATTGAGTAATAGAAATCTGTTTTGTTCTGTTAGATGTTTTTTGTATGACATGACATGTTGATGTAATGTGGCTTTTATTTTTTGTATCTATGGAGATGTCTGTGTGGCTTTTCCTCACTTCTTTAAAGGAGAAAGCACTGGAAAGAGATCTTAGATGAAAGGGAAGAGTCAAATGTTCAGGATGCACCAGAAAACCTGAAGGAAGATGAACTATTTTGTAGTTCTGTTTGTGGAACTTACCTGCGTTCAGACCATGGCTTCTGCTGCTCTGAACCAAAAGCTGTTTAGGATGTAGCAGAGGCCAAGCAGCAAGGTAGAGAGGATACTGAAGCTGGAGGCTTTGGGCTAGAAGCAGCTTAGGCAGAAGGAGCATTGCAAACACATGTGAGAAGAACCCTATCAGCAGGGTTGAGTGTTTTAATATGTTGCCAAGTGTGCATCATCAGAAAAATAAGACCCAGCATGTGACCTTCCCATTGCAACCAGAGTGGTCATATTGCTTTGGAGAAACAATTGCTGTGTGCTCAGCCAGCTCCTTAAATGACTATTAGCAAGTTTGAGTATTTATTCAGTTCTGCTGGAGAGAGTTAGTTAAATGCCTGAAGTGAAACTGCTTTCTTTGAGCTTGCATGTCAGATGAAATGAGACTTTTAAATTAGTAGCACAGATGGTAGTGACAAGGAAACATCAACATCTCAAACTTGGAGTGGTCCCTGAATGTTTGTCCCAGACAAGTTTCTCTGGGCATACAGCCTATACAGTGCCTGCCATGTGGACTCGGGGCTCTCAGGTTTTTGAGTTCAGTACAGTGAAACCAGCAATGCTGCAAGACTATGCTTTTCAGTTTTACTCTGTTGAGCTGTGCTTGCTGCTGGGTTGGTTACAGCTATTCACAGAAGTGAAGTCTAGTGTTTGAGCTGCAGGATCCATCTTGCAGCTGCAAGAATGAGCCTTTTGGATTATACCGTAGGTTCATAGAATAGTTTAGGTTGGAAGGGACCTTAAAGATCATCTAGTTCCAACCCCAATGCCATAGGCAGGGCACCTTCTGCTAGACCAGGTTGCTGAAGGCCTTGAACAGCAATATGCCCCCTTCATGGAGGTGTTCAAGTCAGCTTCAAAATAAACTCTTGGAGGTGTCTGTCTCATGGGATACTAGTATAAACAGTTCATCAGTACATACATCAAAAAAATGTATGTACAGTTCACTATTTCTTCCTCAATTCACTTAAATGTTTTTCAGACTCTCTGGGACAGGTCTTTCTTCAGCTTTTATTTTAAGTCTGAGTGTTTTTTCAGCTCACATTTTTGCCTCTGATCTTGCACTAAACTAACTTCTCTTCCTGTCTGGAAGAGTGCAGCAGCATTGTCTGGCTCCATGAAAACTAAGTATTTACTAAGCTTTTTTTTTTTTTCCTGTAGGAAGATTTCTGTGTTCCTACAAGAAGCTCATCAGCTTTTTGTGCCTGGGACTGAAGTGGTAACTTCTCCTTGCTCCACCAAATGCCTTGCTAGACCTAGATCAAACAGTTATATCAATGTAACTTCACTGTTTTACCAGGTGTCCTGTAAATGCTGGCCAAAAGCATTGTTGCCTCTTCACTGCCATAAATGCTTCCATAACTCCAGCCAGAAACTTAAAACTCTGCATTATGTGGGTGATAGATGAAGCCTGGTGAGCTGAGTACACTACCTAGTATGCATGAGGGTTAGTGCTTGCAACGCTGGCTAGAGGCTGAGGTCATTTGGAAATTGGTAGCCTGAAGACATTTCATCATCTGTCATGAAACAACAGAAAACTACCAGTGCAGATAGGGCACGCTGTGATGTTCCTCTCCTGCCTTCCCCAGAGTCCTCTGCCTGACTGAGCTGTGTCTCAAAGTGCTCAGCTGAATGCAAAACGCTGTCATCTGTTTTGTTCAGAAACTTGAGTGTTAAGAACTGTATTCGCATAAAAAAAAAAAAAAGATTTTGGGGTTTTAGTATTCTCCAAGATGCTAACAATGACCCGAAGAAATGCATTTCTGTTGTCTCTTTGGAAGTTGAAGTTTCTAGGATGTTGTCCTTCATGTAAGTTTTCAATCTAAGTGGGCAGCCTGCTTTGAGGGATGGTTTGGGTTGTGGTTTTTGTTTTTTGGTGTTTTTTTTAGTCCAACATCTTTCAAAAGCCCACATTTATGTAAATGATTTTGCTTATACACCTTCCTCTTTCTCAGTTAACTTCGTAAAACTATAAAGGTCACAGGCAAAGAAATGCCTAGCTTGTATTTTTGTTAGAAGCATTAGATTCAAATTTAACTATCATGAAGTTTTTAGCTTCAGCATTATGAAAACTTGTTGAAAGCTTGCTGATATTCTGTGTAGCAGGTCAACTTTTTTCCATCTTACACATCCTACAGCCTTTTGGATATATTTTTTTTTTTCCTCCTTGCACCGTACTTAAGCTCCTTCTTTCAGGATATGCAAATGTACTTCTTGTTACTGAGCTGCACAGAAGTTGAGTATACTGAAACCCATGCCAGAAGCATTAACAACATGAATGCTACTCCTGCTCAAAGATGAAATTAGCTCCCCAGTTAGCTGGTTTAGCTATGTGATGGGCATGGCAGGGCCAGGAAGTGACTGCTCTACCTAATGCTGAAAAGCAGTTTCACTGTTTACCCATGCTCAGAGCAGTGCACAGCTTAGTTTCATTTACTGAGTAGGTATCTGCTAAAGATTGTGTTCGTAATGGAGACCAACCTGCCTTAATGGCTTGGCCAAGAGGCAGAGATTAGGCAAGCCTGGAGATCTCTGGGGAAGTCAGGTCTCAGAGGTTGTTTTGACAAGGCTTCATGTGTGTCAAGGGAGAAAATGCAGCTGAGTCTGGCAGGGGCTGTCACTAGTGAAGGAGAAAACTTGGAACTTGCAGTGTATTGTGGTGAAGGCAGAGAATAAAGAAATGCCTGACTGCAGTTAGGCTTGTGCAGGTGCAGTATGTAAATGACAATGAAACATTGTGTTATTTGCTTCCACAAAAGTGTCACTCCTGTCTTTGCCCTCATAATAAACTTCTGGCAATGTGTCAAGTGTAGATGTGCTCAAAATAGCCCAGTATATCCTTGTGTGCTGGCTGGATCAGGTGGAGCTACCTCAGTCAAAAGCTGGCTTTTCAAATTACAGCTCAAATGGTGTGCTGTGTGATTGTCTATTACTGTTCCTGGTCTTCAGCGCTACATGGGGCAGGCTGTATTGATCCAACACTGTGTGCTTGCTTGTAAGCACATCTACTAAGAATACCCTCAAACCCCAAACTCAGCTTCTCTTGGAGGTAGTGCCTCTTATGAGGCAGCACTGCCTTTAGGGTAGAGCTGTTGCCTGGGAGAAAGGGAAGTGAGAAGCTTTCTCCCAAGGACAAAACTAGAGGTTTCAGGTGGTTTACTAAGAAAGTCCAAGTTCACTTTCTCTGACAAGTGCCAATTCTTCCCATGGCTACTTCAACTGTAGCCAGTGGTGTGGGATGCAGGACAAATCCAGGACATGACTCCTGCTTCAGGGCAGTCAGGTGGTGTTCAGGTTTTCCTCCCGCAGGTCTTGGTGCAGCTGGCCAGCTACAGACTATTTTTCAACCAAAGGTTAAGTAGTGCCAGCTGGTGGCTGGTGTGGAGCTTCTCTGGAAGGAATGGTGCTTCAGTAACTCGAACTGTTCAAGGGATTAGGAGGTTGATGGGAAAGGCTTAATTAGTGGGTGGACTGTTAACCTACTTCATAGCAAAGCATTTTCACTTTTTCTTACATAACTTAAATCAGTCTGACAGGTTCCTCTGGTCACAGCTACAGTGACAGCTGCATTGAGGGGAGAAAGCTGTCTCGATTCCTGCACTACCTTGTGTTGAGCATTTGGTTTATTCTGTACTGCAATGGCAAATTTTGACATGGCCAATTCTGTCCCCTGAAATGGTGCAGAAGAAAGTGGAAATGCTGAGTTTGTTGCTTTCAAGTGTTTTAGCACAGTTAAAGTACGTGCTATTAAAAGATGATTAAACGAATCTGTACAAACACCAGCTGGTTTTCTGGTAATCAAGTGCTCCGGCGTGGTTTGAACTGGCAGCGTAGGTAGGCTGTGTGATGGCAAAGCACTTGGTGCAGTACACCCTTCTGTGTGCGTGGGAGGCAGCTGGGAATATCGCCGGGAAGAGTGCTCTCAGTGCTGTCTGAGTCCGCTGGCCTCCAGCTCTGGGGCTGCTGGAGCAGGAAGACCAAGTGTGCAGTGGTGAGGAGAGGGCTCAAGGGGAGGAGAAACCTGTTTTGGGGGGTTGAATGTGGTGTGCAAATGACACTTTAATAAATTGTATACCTTCTGCAGCCTGATTAGCCTTTGGGGAGCTAGTTGAGGTGTGTTTGAAAGACTAACACCAAAGTGTGATCTTAGAGCACCAAAGCGAGCTCAGTGGGGGAGCAAACTGGCTTGTTGGTCTGGAACTGGAACTCTGGGCTCATGAACTGTCTTTAAGTGAAAGTGTTGTGACTGAAATTCTCACAGGTGAGCAAGGAATCTAATTTCATGAAATAGGAGGTTATTGCATGACCAGTGCAACAGTTGCATGACTATACAAGTACAGGTTATGGGTTGACCTGTTGGAAAGCAGCTGTGTGGAGAAGGACCTGGGAGTGCTGGTGGGCAAGTTCACCATGAGCCACCAATGTGCCCTTGTGGCTAAGAAAGCCAGTGGTCCCCTGGGGTGCATTAAAAAGGGTATGGCTGACAGGTCAAGGGAGGTTCTCTTCATCTGCTCTGCCCTACTGAGGACACATCTGGAATACTGTGTCCAGTAATGCGCTCTGCAGGCCATCAGACATGAGAAACTGCTGAAGAGAGTCCACTGGAGGCTATGCAGAGCAGGAGATTGGAGCATCTCTCTCTCAAGGAAAAGCTGAGAGACTTGAGGCTGAGAGAGGATCTTTTCAATGGTTATTAATATTTTAAAGGGTGGGGGGGAGAGGATGGAGACAGACTCTTTTCAGTGGTGCCCAGCAACAGGACAAGGGCCAGTGGGTATAATCTGGAACCCAGGAGGCTCCACCTGAACATGAGGAGAAACTTTTCCTGTGAGAATGCTGGAGCTCTGCAACAGGCTGCCAAACCCACCTGGACATTGTGTTCCTGGACAACCTGCTCTGGGTTACCCTGCTTCAGCAGGGATGTTTGGACTAGATAATCTCTAGAGGTATCTTCCAACCCTCACCATGCTGTGATTCTGTTATGACTGTTCATCAAAGTACCTGTTTGAGACAAAAAAGGGATTGAGGAGGAAATACAGCCTCATAGTTACAGTACCCAGTGTTTAAGATACTTGGGCTTGATACTCTAATCAGTTGTTGAGAGATCCTGCACAAACTTACTGCCACTTGTGACTCACTTCTAAGAGGCCTTGGCTGTACCAATGCTGAGTTGTGTTATGCCTTAGACCTGCAGGTGAAGATTGGCCTATGCTGAATGAACTTCCTTCCATGCTCATTAGCTGTAGAATTTTCTCCAGTGGAAAAGTGCAGGCTGAATCCAAACTTCACCTTGCGTTTTAAAATTTAAACCTCTTCCTCTCTGTCCTCAGCATTGAAAACATCAGTTACGCAGTTAACTCCTTATTCTAGGCAGGTGTAAAGCCCCACTAGAGAAGGCCTGTTTGTGTATGTATCCATGCTTCTGTTCACTGCAGAAAGTGATCTACAGACTCTACTGTGTGCATCACCTCTTGGTGGCCGAGGAGCACACCACAAGGCTTCTTAGCACTTAAGTGATCCTAAAAGGGCAGTTTGAATTGCTAAGACTGTGTTTAACTGAAACACTAAACTAGCTGAACTTGTGTGTGGTAGTCTCCAACTTTTTGGCTTCTGTCTTGTTATAGTCACTGGTCTCTATCTGTAGTCATCCCTGTTTCTGGAAGCCCCTAGACCCAGAATACAGCCCTAAAATGTGAGTCCAGTGGCTGGGATTTTGTGAATGGCACATGGAGCATGTGTAAGACTTGCTGCTCTTCAGGTAAATAAGAATTTTAATTGAAGATTAAAAAGTGTTCTACTTGTGAAAGCTGACTTGATTTTTTTTTTTCCCTTCTTGTCGTCTTGCAGATATCTTCAACCAGAAACCATGAACTGGCACTTTGCACTCCTCTTCGTTCTTGGGACTTTAACATCTGTATGTTCCCAGTTCAGTTTTTATCCTTTGGAGGAACTTAGCTCTGATGTTGGTATCCAGGTCTTCAATCAAATAGTGAAAACTAAGCCTCAGGACAACGTTGTTGTATCTCCCCATGGGATTGCATCTGTCCTGGGGGTGTTGCAGCTGGGGGCTGATGGCAAGACAAAGAAGCAGCTGACAACTATGATGAGATACAGTGTCAATGGTCAGTGATTCTGAGGTGGTTTGGGATGTGTTTTGTTGCAATCTTCATGCTGCTCTGAGGTGGCTTTCAAAGTGCGGCAGATTGCATCATACACCAATTAACTCTGTTTACCAAAGCACAAAATGGACACACTTGAAGTTAATTGGCAATTTGTGTGTGGACATTGTACATACAAGAGGCTTTGTTAATGACTTCAGGGCCCTGGCTAGAGCTACCTTCAGACTTGCAAAATGGATTTTCCAGAGCGGTGTAGATGGTGGTCTGGTGCTAGCAAAGTGCAGGAAGGCTGCAAGTGCCCCATTCCAGGCAATACTAAACAGTCCTTAATGTGCCACTCCTTGGATGCTCTTCAGCTTTGTTTGTGTTTCTGCTGTCAAGATGCCTGAATCTTGTAGTGCCCTCTTCTCAAAACAGCCGTTTCTGCTTGTCTCTGAGCCTGACACTGCATGCATCTGTGTTTGTGTTCCTCTGCCAATGCCTGCCTCTGAAGCCTCTTGCTGCTTTACTTTGCATGCTGAGTATCCATGTGAGTGTTTGCCCACAAGATTTAACATCTTAGTGCCAGCATTCTGGAAGGAAGGCAGGAATAGGACACCCTCCACAAGGTTAAGTGCACGTTTAAATCTCGAGCTGTGCTGTCCTATCTTCACTTGCTTTGCTGTTTTGATGCTGGGTACAAGACTGAAATCTCTTCATGAGATTACCAACTTGAGTATCATTTCAATGATTAAAATACAAGTACTTGTAAAACATTGGCCTGCAGACTTTGTAATACTGAGACACAGAGGTTCTCAAACTTCTAAAGAAGGTAGCCAGTACCTTTATAGAGACTTGTTATGGAATGCTACCTGTCTCTTAACACAGATCTCCTCTGCTCTTGTTCATGATTGCCTTACGGTCATTTGGCAATCACAGCAACTGCTTTGGAAAAGTAACAATTGGAAAGTATTTAATTTATTCTTTAGCTGTCTTTTAATGCAATTTAGCAGCTGGAAGCAAAGAGGAGAGCCAGCATCATGAGACCAGCCAGCTCTCCCCGGATTACCATCAAGTGCTCCGTGGCCCACCAGTGGTCCACAGAATACAGTTTGAGAACCTCTGTTATGGTATGTTCTCCAGAAGAATTTGCACATAATATTGGAGTGTGAACATGTAGCAATCCATACAAACAGGCTGTTGAAGCAGCTGTGACACATGAAACAGCAAAGCCATCTAAGGCTTTTTTTATTTGCATCTAAGAAAATAACTCTGAACTAATTTACTCCCTTTGTATCTCCTCTCTCAAGTTTGTCTCCATAAGGAATCAGTCTGGAAGTGTTGCTGCCTAAAGTGTTGGGAAACAGAGGCAGCTCGTTAATAACTGCTGTAAAAACAGCAAACTAAGGACCATGCTCAATGTCATAGTTGAACATGAGGCTGCTTGCCTGGCAAGAGCTTCCTTGTATAGATGAGCCCTCGTTCGTAAGCTGTAATGGGGAGAGCTGGGTATGGTGAACGTAGCAGTTCTTCTGTGCTGCCATATGCCTTCCCTCACACAGTGAAGTTGCTAGCAAGCACTTGGTACAAGCTGCTTTCAGGTCCTCAGGATCTTGACTGTAGCCACTGGAACCTGCTGCTTTTCCTTATTTTCTGAAGGCAAGTCTGTGTGTTAAGGGGTTGACTCCTGCTTGTGGCTGATTTAGGCCAGCACCTAATCTTTAAGACTTGAACCTTATTACAGAAATCTTGACAGCTTCCATTATTTTCCAGTAAATGGAAAGGAAGGATGGTGAGAGAACAACTTCTGCTTTGTGCTCTGAGCTGCAAAACCACCTGCATAACCCTGAGTTGAGCAGACTGAGTCATCTACTTTTTTGTCACTGTTACAGAGCTGACAGGTGACCTGAGCTCATATGATAGGAAATATCTTGAAACAGTTTGCCCTGTGGAAGAGCGTAGTTAGTAGTCCCATTCTAGGACTCTAACTTGTAGCATTTTGAGCAGCCACATTAGAAGGGCAGCAGCCATGTTTTTGCTGGGGAATAGGAGTGTTCTTCAGCTGAGATCAGAAATTGGGTGTTTTGAAAGGTCTCTTGGAATTCCTGCTTTGGTCTCCTAGTCCAGCACTTAATGTCTGACCTTTCATGTCATGAATAGTTGCATATAAAGTCAATGTTTCTTCATCATCTTATTCTAAATCAAACTTGCTGTTCTTTTCAACTAGGAGTTGGTAAAGCCTTAAAGAAGATAAACAGGCTCATAGTCTCAAAAAAGAATAAAGACATTGTTACAATTGCTAATGCAGTATTTGCAAAGAGTGGCTTTAAAATGGAAGTGCCTTTTGTTACAAGGAACAAAGAGGTGTTTCAGTGCAGCATCAAGAGTGTGGACTTTGAGGACCCAAATGGAGCTTGTGATTCCATCAACCAGTGGGTGAAAAATGAAACAAGAGGTGAGTATTGGCGAGTGCTTCTTGTGTGACTGAGGGTGGTGGTGTCTGAGACCTCTCAGATGCAGATGGAAAGATGAGAAGGTAGAAAAAGTTCTGCCTTGCAGCTGAAAGCTGCCTTTCAGCTGGTGTTAGTGTGATGTTTTGGAGATGGTGGGCCAGGTATCTGTGATCTTAATGACCCAGCAGATGTGCCTCTTTGGTGGCCTTGAGGAATGCATACAGTGCATGTGTGTTCATCTGTCCATGGAACTAGGGGAGCTTCTACTATTTATTATCTTCATAGAAGAAGCAGAATTCAGTTGGAGTTCTCCTTTTTCAAACAAAACCTGCATTCAAGTAACTCAGATATTTTCACTCAGCAAATCACACCTGTGGAAAGCTGTAGCATGGTTCAGCTTTTGCCCTTTTTGCCTTAAACTCTTGCAAGCTATGGCTGTGTTCATAGGAGTCATGTGTAGTAGAGCATTTTTAATTGACCCTACCTTGACAGAACTTCTCATGATTCAAGCATCTTGGAATCCACATCTCAAGCTAGTATATGCTAAAACCAAGATAACACTTCACAACATAGTGTACGTGAACTACACAGTTGGTATCCCTTGCAGTTAAAACCAGTGCCTCCTGGATGAGAGGAGAGCAGTAACAAAGTTGGACGTGCTATTTGTGAAACGACGTTGTCAAATTCTTTCTCTACCACCTCACCAGTTTTGCATAGCAGTGTTGCAATCAGCATGTAAATGGGAAGGTGCTTCAGCCAAAACTAGTAGCACTGCAGCATGGTCTCAAATCTGCTCTCATGTTGGAAGAGTAGAGCTCTCTTGATTCTAACATCTGTCTCTTGGTTAGCAAGAGTTTGTTTCTAATTATCCCAGAGGTTTGCTTTCTGACAGAGTACTGCTGAGTTCACAGTATCACAGGATGTCAGGGGTTGGAAGGGACCCAAAGAGATCGAGTCCAACTCCCTTGCCAGAGCAGGACCATGCAATCTAGCTCGGGTCACAGAGGAATGCATCCAGACAGACCTTGAAAGTCTCCAGAGAAGGAGACTCTACAACCCATCTGGGGAGCCTGTTCCAGTGCTCTGTGTCCCTTACAGTAAAGAAGTTTCCCCTTGTGTTGAGGTGGAACCTCCTGTGCTGCAGCTTACATCCATTGCTCCTTGTCCTATCACAGGGAGCAAGTGAGCAGAGCCTGTGTCTCCCCCCCCTGCTCCTGACCACCCAGCCCTCAGATACTTATAAACATTTATTAAATCCCCTCTCAGTCTTCTCTTCTCCAGACTGAGCAGCCCCAGGTCCCTCAGCCTCTCCTCATGAGGCAGTGCTCCAGTCCCCTAATCATCCTTGTAGGCCTCTGCTGGACCCTCTCCAGCAGTTCCGTGTCCCTCTTAAACTGGGAAGCCCAAAACTGAACACAGTACTTGAGGTCTCACCATGGCAGAGTAGAGGCAGAGGAGGCCCTCCCTTAAGCTGCTGGACACACTCTTCTTAATATGCCCTGGGATCCCATTGGCCTTGGCCACAAGGGCATATTGCTGTCCCATGGATAACTTGTTATCCACTATCACTCCCAGGTCCCTCTCCTCAGGGCTGCTCTCCAGCAGATCACCTCCCAACTTGTACTAGTGCAGTTTATTATTCCTCCCCAGGTGCAGGACTCTGCACTTGTTCTCGTTGAACCTCATTTGGTTCCTCTGTGCCCAGCTCTCCAGTCTGTTCAGGTCTTGCTGGATGGCCTCACAGCCTTCATCTATATCAGTTTGTGAACCTCAAATGTGTTGCCCTATGATATGTAGTGATGGGACAAGGGATAATGACTTCAGATGGAACTGTCAAGATTTAAATTAGACATTAAGGAGAAATTCTTTCCCACGAAGGTGGTGAGGCACAGAAATAGGGTGTCTACAGATGTTGTGGAGGCTCCAACCCTGAAAGTGTTCAAAGCCAGGTTGGGTGGGGTCTTGAGCAACCTGGTCTAGTAGGAGGTACCCCTGCCTGTAGTGAGGGGTTGGAGCTAGATGATCTTTAAGGTCCTTTCCAACCCAAGCTATTCTGTGAGGAGCTGGCACCCCTGCAGATCAAGTGGCCTAAAGTAAGATTCTTAATGAACTTCAGGCTAATGTTATGGCAGGGCAAATACTTAGACCTTTCTGTTTCTTCTAGGTATGATTGATCAGGTTCTAGCTCCAGATGATATCGATGGCAGCTTGACCAGACTGGTTCTAGTAAATGCTGTGTATTTCAAAGGCTTGTGGAAATCAAGATTTCGACCTGAAAATACCAAAAAACGTCCGTTCTATGGAGCTGATGGGAAGACCTACCAAGTCCCCATGCTGTCCCAATTATCCATCTTCCGCTGTGGTAAGCTCAATGATCAGCAATGACTAAAATATGTTCTTTTCATTCCAACTCCAACAAGATCTTGCTGTAGATGTGCTGTTTAATGGTGTTGCTTTTGCTAGCTGATGCAGGAAGCTTTGTGTTAGAGAAATATCTCAGGCAGCTGAAATAGGGATGCGCTCGCTGTGCAGGGAGCAAAATAGGCTGCTTAAGGCTGGGAACTCTGTCAAAGTCCTTGCCTTATCCTTTGCTTTTAAAAAGGAAAGTCTAATGTAACCAAACTGATGACTCTTTCACTTAAGCTTTGCAGTAAGAATTTTTATTTGCTTGGGTTTTTTTTTAAGGGGCAAAAATAAAGGAACTCAGCCAACAGAAAAAGAGCCTTGAGATTCCTTTGGTGACGGGCTGTGCATGAAGGAAAGATTGGAGTAGAATCAATCCTTATTTTAGTGTAGAATAAAGAAGTGGGGCTTGTAGAGTCCCCAGTCCTGTGGGAGCTCAGTGTCACTATGCTGGCCGTATCACTTAAGGTGTGAACTTGCTTTTCACATTCAGATTGAGTCACAAGTGAAAAGAAGTTCAGCAGGTTCAGCTAGGCTTCCATCAGGGACACTCAGAGCTGACAGGGGCAGCTCAATGTACTGATAATATATTTCAGAGCTTCAGCTTTATAGTTCAGTGGGGATTTTATTGGTCAAAGATTGAAGCTCTGATAAAAACACCTTCTGTTGCATCCTTCCAAGAAAAGAAGTGTTGCCTGGAACTCATTTCCTTGTGTACTAGATACAGCCTGAGACTACAGCTTGCTATAAATCCAAAGTCTCAGACCCACTGTGCTCTTAAATACAAGCTCTACTGTCAGCAGTGCTCAACTAACATTAGTAGCTGTGCATTGAAGTAATTTTTCTGTCCTAAACCCAGGTATTAGAGCAGAATGTAGTGTAATGCTTTGAGAACTGCTGAAAGAGTGAGTAGGGGAGGTAAGGAGTCCTCCTGCAGTGTATAGTCCTTATCTGTGGAGTCTGAAAGAAGCTCATAACTTAAGACAGGCTGTTGACTTCTGATTAAAAATTACATTATGTTGGCCTGTGTTTAAGCTAGGCAAGCTGGTTTAGGTTGTGTATCTCCAGATATCCTAACACAGGGTTTCTGTCTTACTTAAGCTTGAAAAATGATCTTTAATAAATGTCTTAAGCAGCTTAAATCACATCACTTGACTGGGATGGTGAGTCCCCCATGTATTTTTACATGCCTCAGTCATAAGGATAGTAGCATGTAACAGCTCCGAAAAGTGGTACTTCACTCTTGGACAGTCTGTCTTTTGTGACTGTCCTGTAGCTGGCTTCTGCAGCCAGCATTCTGATCTGCAGACCCTTGTTTGAGAACCAGTGTCATAATGAAAGGAAATGATCAAGCTGCTGAGCTCGACACGATTCCTGCAAACTCGGTGCACTGCTGCCAGTTTCCTAGCAGCAGGAGCACAGTCAAGGCAGGCTGCGTGGTCCTGGCAGCAAGAAGATGACACGGATTTTCTGCTTGGGCTGACAAGTGCAGGCTGACTTGAGGAAAGAGAAAGATACTAAGATCATGCTGCTATCCAAAACCTTTCCCAGAAACCCTGTCTATAGTTAAACTGACAAGTTTTCACTTGAAACTCCTATAAAAAGCATTTGCATCCCAGTCACATGCCAGAAATCCCACAGCAACCAAAGAGAATTTGGAGGAGGAGAGGGTTGCTCAAAACCAGTCTTCACAGCACTTCTGTAGCTCATGGAGCTTTCCTTATCTCACTCCTCATCTATCTGGCCTCCTGCACTGCTTCACTGTGGCTCTTCTCCACTGCTTTGAAGGACCTAGGACTGCTTCCTACTTGAGACCCTTATTAAGCAAGAAGGTGAAGTAAATGTAGCAGACACTTCAAACAGGAGCTCTCCCAATAACTCTTGGAGGACAAATAAAAAGCTGTCTAGAAGATCTCTTTAGCTGGGAAAGATAATCTGTTGCCTGGGGGTTTTCTGCCCTTTGTTTCTCAGTCCTCAGTTGGTCCTGGTACATCCAATATCTGTATCAGAGATCCAGCTGATTAACAGAGTTGGTGACTTCTAATGGCCAGGCTTGCTGCTCTGGGCTGATGAGGTGTGTCTGGGAAACTATGCATAGCAACCTCAAATGAGTATTTGTTTCATGGTGTCATCCTGTACTAGCATTTTCTCAAAGCCTGAGCCACTTCTGAAGGGTTGCCCAGCAGAAAGGCATCCTGGGATTTCCTAGAGTTAGTTTTCAGATGTTGGCAAAGCTTTTCTAACAAATTCGTAGATCAGAATTGCAGAATGGTAGGGGTTGGAAGGGACCTCTGGAGATCATCCTGTCTAACACCCCTGCTGAAGCAGGGTCACACAGAGCAGGTTGCCCAGCATCACAACATACAGTTGTCCAAAGGAGACTCCACAACCTCTCTGGGCAGCCTGGGCTGGGGCTCCAGCACCTTCGCAAAGAATTTTTTGTTTTCTTCTCCTTGTCTTCAGATGAAACCTCCTCGCGTCCTATTTGTGCCTGTTGCCCTTTGTCCTGCCAGTGGGAACCACTGAAAAGCCTCTGGACCCATCTTCTTGACTCTGGCCCTTTTAGATATTGATAAGCAAGGATAAGATCCCCAGGTCTGTCAGCATTTTCCTGTCAGAAGTGTTTCAGTTCCCTCGTCACCTTTGTAGCCTCTGCTAGGCTTTCTCCAGGAGTTCCCTTTCTCTCTTGATCTGGGCAGCCCATAACTAGACACAGATCTCCAGATGTGGCTGTCTCAGTGCAGAGTAGAGGGGAGAGAATCTCTATCAACCTGCTGGCCGTGGTGGTCTTAATGCATCTCAGGAGATCATTGACCATCTTGGCTGAAAGAGCGCATTGCTGCCTCATGGGCAACTTGTTGTCCACCAGCACTCCAAGGTCCTTCTCTGCTTCAGTAGGTGTGTAAGTGTAAAACAGAGGTTTAAGGCTGTAAGAGTCATGGCTGATTCTCTCTTTTTAGGTACAACAAGTACTCCAAATGAGCTGTGGTATAACATCATCGAGTTGCCTTACCATGGTGAGATGATAAGCATGCTGATCGCTCTGCCGACTGAGAGCACCACACCCCTCTCTGCCATCATTCCCCACATCAGCACAAAAACAATAGGAAGCTGGATGACTACCATGGTACCAAAAAGAGTGCAGGTTATTTTACCAAAGTAAGTACTGACATCAGCCATTTGTCCTTCAGGGAATGTTCTGGTGGTCATATACGTGTCTCCTCTGGTGGCCATGTGTATCTGAGGGATTAAGGTAGATTTCCTGCCTAATACCGCTCCCTTCTGTGTTTATTCCAACTAGATTTACAGCAGTAGCAGAAACAGACTTAAAGGATCCTCTGAAAGCACTTGGCATTACAGATATGTTTGACCAGTCAAAAGCAAACTTTGCAAAGATAACAAGTAAGTTGGTTTCTTTTGGTTTGGTGTTGTTTTTTTTTTTTTATTTTGATCCATGGTGGTCCTTCATAGTCTTGTTGACTAAAACATTGTCTTACTAATGGAGTTGTCCATCTCTTGGGTAAGTGTTACCATGACATTGGACCTGTTTTGTAGCCAACCAACCATGGCTGCTGGCTTTTGAACTCATTTTTTATTTTTCCCTTGTGTAGGGTAAATCATGTTAGACAGATTCTTAAGATGTGATGTTACAACCTGAGGCTCTCAAGTACTATTTAAAATCGTGGCAGGGCACCACCATGTCTTAGACTGTTACAAATACTGGAAGTGTAGCATTTAACTGTTCCCTGAATGTTGTGCTTAATGACTATTTAACTTAGGAAAGCACAAGGACCAAATTCCCAGTTTAAGGACCTGGACCAAACCAGAGCTGTACATAGAACATTATCATAGACTGGTTTGGGTGGGAAGACATCTTTAAATATCAGCTAGTCCAACCCTGCAGCAGTCAGCAGGGTCATCTGCAACTAGAGTGGGTTATTCAAAGCCCTCCCCAACCTGACCTGGAATGTTTCCAGGGGTGGAGCATGTAACATGTCTCTGGGCAACCTGTGCCAGTGTCTTGCCACCCTCAGTGTTAATAAGAAAACCCTTCTTCCTTCTATCTGTTTCAAAAATCTCTCCTCTTTTAAATTAAATCATCACCCTTTGTCCTGTCAATCAATATTAGTGTCTGAAAATGGAGTGTAGAGATTTTCAAACTCATGGTTCTCATATGTCACCTTATTTCTGCTCTCTGCTTCCATTAAACTCTTGATTAGCTTCTACAGAGAGCTCTAACAAAAAGCCTGCTTTGTGCTGACTTAACCTGAAAACAAATCCCTGTTGCGTTGAAAGCAAGGTGGCTTGCCAAGTACTTTTTTTTCCTCTGACACTGAAATAAATGGGAGTGTAACTTAAAATCAGATAGCATTATTTTTTCAGTCATTTAAAAATGCAAGTGAATGCTACAACTTGAACCACCAAATAGGTTGTTCCCTCTTTACTAGGTTTTCTTGTCTTACTTGTCCCTCCTCTGTGTTTTTTTAATTACTAAGGTAGTGATTATATTCAGAGAGGTAGTGTTCATCATTGCACTATGAGGATTTCAGCTGTAAACTTCAGCTTCAGTTATTCTTATTCATGCTAGCATAGCTGCTAGCCACAAGGCTCTTCAGGACTCGTGCAGTTAGTTTTAAGTGCTGCTCTCTTTTTTGGTTTTTCAGGGACAGAAAGTCTTCACGTATCTCATGTTCTGCAAAAGACCAAAATTGAAGTTAGTGAAGATGGAACCAAAGCTTCTGCAGCCACAAGTAAGTGCTGGTAACTGTAAGGCTCAAAGAACTGTATTAGAAAGAAGGCCACTGAGCACAGATGGCCCATGCTGAGACCATGGTAGGAATGCACCCTGACTTGGTACTGAGAGACACAGTTTAGCACCAAACTTTGTGGAGTTGCATAGTGGTTGGAGTCTGTCTTAAAGATCTTTCCCAACCAACACTATTCTTCTCGTCTGTGATTTGAATCAGTTGATGTATTTTCTGTAGCTTCTCAGAAACTTGCCAGTGCTGATCAGACCATTAATATACTCTTAAGAAATATAAAAAGACTTTAGAGTAGTGTGTTATAATAGCTAACCCTTTGGCCACCAAGTTAATGTTCCTAGCTATCCAAATGGCAGAGGACTAAGCTGCTACATCCTTTGGGGGACAACCAAAGACTTCCTTCCATTTTTCTAGAGCTTTTGTGTTGTGTCTTTTTGATATGGTTCCTAGAAGAATAGCACATGATCTGTTTGGCTTTAAGTAGATCTCAGGTATCCTGCATTGTCTGACTTCATACCTTCTCTCTCTTGCAAGCTGCAATTTTGATAGCCAGGTCATCTCCTCCCTGGTTCATTGTAGACAGGCCCTTTGTGTTTTTCATCCGACACAATCCTACAGGTAAGCAGCATTTGTGGGGACTTTGTCTTAGAGGTTGAGTATCAGCTGTGCAACAGACAGAAGAAGTTTGCAGCTACTGAATAGTTATTGTTTTAAAACAAAAATCCTGCAAGTGTGTGTTTCTGTCTATAACTCACAATGGGGAAAATCTAAGTATTAGCTGCCAAGTTAACAGCACCAAGCATGACACATTCATGGGTACAAATATGGCTTTACTGCTCATAGTTTCATGAATGGAGATGAAGTAACTGATGGTGACTTAGCGACTAAGACCTAGCCTTCTGATGGACAGGAAAATAGTGCTAGGGCAAAGGCTGAAATGGATTTTGGGGGTGCAAGGTGGTGCCCTAACCTGCTGGGACAGAAGTCAGTGTTCAAACATAGTGATGGTGGTTTCTATGCAGTATGGATTGACTGTCCTAGAGCAGAGCTGCCCCACTTACCCGAATAACTCATCTACTTCTTGCATTGACGTGTGGATGATAGATACGCTTATTAGTGGGGAACAAGGTGCCAGCTGCCAGCACTGGGACTAGAGTAGGCTTCAGTCTCCATCTCACAAAACATCACAGAACTCTGTGTGCCTAGAAGTAGGAGCTGGCCACCTATGCAAACATTCCTTCCCTGGGCTCAGACTAGAGGGAGGCTTGACAGGAGTGGGATGAGATGGCTTGGCTGTGCTCTGAGGACTTCACCCTTTCATGGAAAAGTGTATTTACAGAATTGCTCTCACTTCATCCCTCAGGTACAATCTTGTTTATGGGACAAATAAACAAACCTTGAATGTGGAAAAGACTTTTTCTTCAAGAAGTAAACAGACTCATGTGGCACACCCCTCTCCTGTTAAATATTTTGTACACTACTCTCTGACTTCACTTGGGCTAGTTGTAACCACTGGCTGGGTTCTGAAACAGGAGTCAAAGTATTTCTGGCTTGGTGGGGGAAAAGATGCAGATTGAAACCTACAGTGTCTCTTCAAAATGTCTAGAAGGTTCTCTAAACTACTGACTGGTTGCCTATGCTAACAAACTCCTGAGCTTTTTCTGTATCTACTAAGAATTTTATGTATGGCTTTTGTGAGAGGATTTATAACAAGGAATGGTAAACATTTCTATTAATGTTGGTTTTCTTCTTGTGCGTGGGAAAGGTCTAATTGCGTAGATGCTACCTATCGAGATTCCTTTTTGGTTCTTGAGTATCTTGATCCCTGGGTATTCTTGGTAGAAATAGATGAAAGGTTCTAGCAATTTTTATTTAGTGCATGTATCACTGACTTTTGAAACTAATGTGGTGTTAGATACACATCGCATTGTCCTGTCCTTGTGTGATGTAAACGTGCCATTGCTAGGCTACACTTTCTATTGGATTAAATTTTATATTTGTTTTTTTGGTTTTGTACAAAGGAAGAAATAAAACTGCATTATGAACAGTCAGTGCTGTGGACCGTGTTTGTGCTGGTCGCTCTTTGGGTCCAGAGCCTTGGGAAGTACTTGGTTGAAACTTCTTTCTACACAAGATGAAGGGGTGGAGGGGAATTTGTGTGTGGGTAGTTTTATTGCTGATTTACTGCTGAAGTCATTCTGCCATGGATGAAATATCCACAGGTTTGACACTGGATGAATTTCCAACAGCAGGACCAGAGGAGTGATTGTCCCCCTGTACTCAGCCTGAGTGAGGCCACATCTTGAGTACTGGATTCAGTTTTGGGTGTCTCACTACAAGGAGGACAGTGAGGTGCTGCAGCAGGTGCAGCAAAGGGCAACAAAACTGGTGAGGGATCTGGAGAACAGGTCCTATAATAGTGGCTGAGGTGACTGGGATTTAGTCTGGAGAAAAGGAGGCTGAGGGAAGACTTCGCTCTCTACGACTACCTGAAAGGAGGTTGTACTGAGGTGGAGGTCAGTCAATCTTCTCCCTAGTAACAAGTGATAGGATATTCTCATCCTGTGGCTTCAAGTTGCAGCAGGAGAGGTTTAGACTGGATATTAGAAGAAAAAAATCTTAACTGAAAAGGTTATTAAACACTGGAACGAGCTCACCAGGCAGGTGGCGGTGGTTGGTGTTTAAAAGGCACATAGATACTGTGCTGAGGGACATGGGTTTTTTGTTGGAGGCCACATCCTTAGAGACATTCCAAGTCAATCTTGATGGGGCCCTGAGCAACTCAATCTAATTAGATGTGCCAGCTCGCTGCAGGGGGTTGGACAAGGTGACCTTTGAGGGTCCCTTCCAACTCGATGCATTCTGTGATTCTTTGGTACCAGACTTTGGTAGGGTTACGTAATGGTTGGACTTAATCTTGAAGACCTTCTCCAGTCAAAACAATTCCATAACTCTATCCATAATTTCAGTTTCTTCAGATACTGCCACATGAGGACATCTCAATGCACCCTTGAGCTTTTCCAGTTCCTTGTGCTGTATGTTCCAAACACACTCACGTCTCCAGCCCCTCACAGGATTCTCCTGAGAGCACAACTATTCAAAAGACAAGCAGTAAATTCTGTTGGCTTGTCACAGGTGGTTCTTTCTTTAAGCATGTTGTGCTGCTTCTGTGGCAGCTGAGGGATTTGTATAGGAAAGGTAAGTCTTTGATAGCTGCTGCCTCTCTTAAGGGCATACCTGTGGTGAGAGAAGCCTGGCTGATGGTGGTCTGTGGGGAGAAATTTGTGGTAATTGACAGCTCAGCAGAGGTGTAAGTAGATGTATGTTGTGTATCCACAAGCTGGAGAGTGAAGGAGCATTGAGGCTCTTTGTTAGGCCAGACTACAAGATCAAAGAATTGCAGATTGTGAGGGGTTGGAAGGGACCTCCAGAGATGAAGCTTAACCCCACTGCCAAAGCAGGATCACTTAGGGCAGGTTGCACAGGAATGCACCTAGCTGGGTTTTGGAAAGTCTCCAGAGGAAGAGACTCCACACCCTCTCTGGGCAGCCTGTTCCAGTGCTCTGTCACCCTCAGCATAACAAAGTGTCTCCTCATGTTGAGGTGGAACCTCAGACAGAGGGAAAGTGCTTCCAGCAGAGAATACCCAAGTGTCATGGGTGGGGCCCTCCTAGCCCAGTGCAAAACCTGGGAGGAGATATAATACACTGGCACAGATAACACACAGCTACTAACTTAGTAGAGAGGAGTAACAAAACAGCACTGTAGGAACAGTGTCTGGCTCTTAACTGCTGGCCTCTCTGCCAGTGTGAGTTACTACTGCAAATACCAAGACTAATAGATCTGCTTAGATGCCTTTTACAGGATGTATTAGCTGCCTACCACCAAATCCTCAAACTGGGAAAGAAGTGCTTCTGCTGAGGACTAGGTCTGTCATGCTCAAAAGGTGAGTGGAGACACCATGATCTAATTCTTCTCATGGGTGAGAAAGTTAGCCATGCAGGCAGGGGAAAAAAAAAACCAAAACCCTCAAACTCTAAACCCCTTTCAGTATGTAACTCATGTAGTTTAAAGATGCTGCTGCTGAGCAGGAAAGCTCTCCTGGCTGGCCAAGCCAGGCCTGCATTCAACTCCTAGCATCTCACAGAGATAAGGTGCAACATTTGCAGTGGTTTGTCTTGCATCCTGCTTGGGTGTGGTTTCTCCAGCAAACAAAGATAAGTTGCTGTGAACCGTGTACCTATGACCTGAGGTAGACTTTGGAAGGAATGGCCTGTGTGAGACATAAGGTTCAGAGTACCTTCTGAGGGCTCTGGAGCAATCTGAGATGGTATTTCAGAGTAACAGTGTTGCTATTTTGATACTAAAATAAAATCATCATTTGAGAATTTTCCTGTCGCTTTTATTTGCTGGTGGACTGGCACTCAAACTGAACTCTTGCAGGGGCTTGGGCAGAGCAATGAGCAGGCCTGGGACTAGATTTGGGCAAGGAAAAAAATGCAGTGACTCAAGTTTTCAGGTTTGCCTTAGCACTGTTAGTCTGTAAATAACTATTGGTTCCTCCTGTTAGCCCTGAAATAATTTTCCAGATGAGATGATTCCTAAGAGCACTGAACAAAGAGTATCTGTGGGTGGTTTTTATCCCCCCACCCAGACAAACCAAAGCTTGACAAGGAAGAGTGTGGCTTGGCAGCTGTGAACAGGGTTATTCAGCCTGATGGGGCTGAGACTACATCTGAGCAGGCTGGTGGGGAATGTCACACGTGGCAGCTACTTGGAAGCTTCAGAGTGCTGCAGTGGATGGGCAAAATATATCACTGCTCAGAAAAGGGGGTTTCAGCTCTGACACTCCTGAACAGGTGTTTTTGTTTGTGGGTTGTTTGGATTTTGTTTGGTTTTTTTTTTTTAAGTGCTAGGAAAGAAAAGTTTAACAAAAGCTGCTTTCAGCTAAGATGCTGATGGTATTTGCCTAGAAACTGGGTAAACGAGATCAAGATGAAGGGAAGTGAAATAAGAGCCTGGGAAGGAGAGGGTAAGATGAGTTGCTGCAAAATTTCTTTTGAGTAATGCTCTACAAACACTGTCTGTGCTCTTCAGTCCCAGGAGTCAATTCCTATCACATTTCCAGCTCTACACAGTAATGGGAGTTCAGCTGTGATGTTTTAGTGTTCAGTGGCCTCTGCTTGCCTTATTAACCCTTGCTGCAGCAGGGTGTTAGCTGCTCCTGGAAGGCTTGGGGGGGATCTGCCTGCCATCTGCAGAGGCTGTCAGTTAATTGTTTGTAATCTTTGTCTGGAAGAACATGAAGTTTAGGATGAATGCCCATGCTGCTTGGTTCTGCTTCACTCTGGTCCTTCTTTACTCCCAAATGCTTCACAGTTGAACTTTGTCTTTATGGAAAAGCCAAGGTGGTCTTAGGTCCCTGCTTGAGGGCATGAGGAGGTTTGGGGAGGAGTGGACAGTGCTTGTAAAGCTCACAATGTAAGGATGGGTCAGGAACTTGAAGCAGGAATGTAACTCTACACAAATTTGCAGCTCAGAAGATCTTATTCTTTGCCTACTGCTCCTGTCTGCTTTCCCTGAGTATCCTTTAATTTCTCCATCTTTAAAAGTGGAGGTAGCACAACCTTTGTAAACTCCTCTGAGGTGGATAGCTCATAGAGACTGTTTAGTTCTTCAGTAATATGAGACTGAAGCCTTGGACAGGGAATGGTTGTAGAAAATGCTTGTGGTTACAGTTGCTTTAGCCTAGAGACTGTAGGGAGGAAGACTTTGAGACTCATCATACAAGTGGTTATTCACAAAGTAATTAGCAGGAAAGGGTTAATAAACATGAGAGGAAAAAAAAAATTCTAAAAGTCTCCCCTGTGCTTCAAAGGAGGAGAAAGCCCTTTGGCTTAGCCCTACCCACTTAAACTCTGTATATTTATTAGTAATGCTGCTACAACTTGTAGTTGAAACCTGTCTAACACTAATAATTTCCATGATTACTGTGGTGCCAGGAGGCTGTGGCAGTCTTGTGTGCTGGATGTGACATCCAGGAGGAGACAAACCCCTGCCAAAGGGAGGAACCTGAAGGTAGAAGCCACAAAGTGTAAAGAAGTTTGCTCTCCTCCCTGGGCTGATGTTGAAGTTGATGGCAGGCTGCACATCATGTCTTGCTCTGTTTGCTATGACCAGTGGGCAGTGCTCACTCACCAGATAACGACCATAAAGGTCCTTTCCAACCAAATCAATTTTATGGTAGTTTTCTGAGAGCTCTTGACTAATGGCGCTTTTTGTGCGCTGCAGGGATGTGGAGTCATGCAGGGTGGATGCTGCTACCTTACAGGAACGGCCATCTCAGGGCTGAGCTGCCTTCAGTCCTCTTTGTCCTTCAGATCATGCTGAACTTCCTAGAGATGCCATTTTTGCTTTCAAGGACACGGTGGGGATAACTTACAGTCTAGAAGATTGGACTCTGTCTGGGATGTGTGTAACGTCATGTATTCACAGAATGCCAGGGGTTGGAAGGGACCTCCAGAGATCAAGTCCAACCCCCTGCAAAGCAGGCCCGCAGTACCCTCTGGTGGCCAAGGCTGGAACAGACGCTCACAGTTCACCTTGGTCACAGAGCCAGCGCTGCTGAAAATGACGTTCCTGGGGCCGAGCAGCACCTTCCGGGGCTCTCCCCAACCTATTCCTAACTTAGAATTGTTTTGATTGGAAGAGATCTTTAAGATCATAGAGTCCAGCCACTAACCCCAGCACTCCAGGTCACCGCGAAACCGTGTCCCATCACATCTACACAGCTTCTACCTGGGGATGCACTTTGCCACTTCCTTGGGCAGTCTGTTCCAGGCCTTGAGAAGCCTTTTAAGGAAGACATTTTTCCTAATGTCCAACTTAAACCTCCCTTGGCACAACTTGAGGCCATTTCCTTTTATCCTACAGCTTATTACTAGAAAGAAAAGACCAGCCCCCACCTCTCCAACCTCCTTTCAGGGAGTCGTAGAGAGCAAGGTGGTCTCCCCTGAGCTTGCTTTTCTCCTGGCTGAACAACCCCAGGTCCTCACATGACCTCTCCCTGTCAAATGTGGATGAAGGCTTGCACAACCTTGGAAGAAGTGAAGGTAATCAGTCTCTTGCTAGAGGCACTGTTATCTTGCACACCTCATCTTATAACTGAGCCTCTTCAGAACCTTAGGAGATGTGAGGTAGTGCAAGGCTGGCTTGACTTACTGCTTGGTTTGATTGTGGTGGTGACACAAACAGGATAATGGGAAAAAAACAGGTTGAGGAAGGTTAAGAAATGGAGAGAAAAAGTAGGTTCTAAGTTTGGGACTGGATCAAAAGAGGAAGACCAGAGAAAGAAAAGCATTATGACACAGGGATGAGCTGAGTGAGTGGTGACTAGGTGGGGTTCAGGAGGTAGGAAGTGTGAAGGAAAAGTGGATTTTTGGAAATACAGAGCAAAGATTAGAAAATGGGAAAGCTGAATGCAAAGCAGAGTGTATTTAACCACAAGTATTTTATGAACTTCAAGCTGGGCTCATTCTTCCTGTGTCTGTTTCCTTTGTTGTCTGGCAAATAGCTGGGAAACACAGTCAGGCAGATAAAAGCCTTCTCTTGGGACAACTCACAGGACAGACAATCACTATCTGTTGCCCCGCTCCCGGAGCTTGAGGAAGCCCCAGTCAGCCTTCCTGGCTGCAAGTGAGTGACCTGGTCTGTGCTGCTTTATCAGTTGCAGGAAGTTTGTCCTTACCTCACCCTGGCAATGTTCTGTCTGGGTCATCCTGAGCACACAAAAAGCTTCACCCAGCTCCCTGTCAGGATGTTCATGTAAGATCAGTGTATCTCCAGGCATGTTGTTCAAATATTTACTTATTTGCTAGACCTGGGATTAAAATCTACGTGTCTGCTCACTCAGAGTCCTGACCAGCTCCTGTAACTTCTCCCTCAGTCCCTGGCTCATCCTGACAGAAAGGAACTCTGGTTCAAGACTGAACTCGAAAGTGCGAGCACCACTAGTGCCATGGTCACAGCAACTGCCAAAAAAACAGCACCAAGAGGAGGAATTCTGCTGTTGATTAATCAGCTACATGGACAATATTCACATACACTGGACATGGACACCATAATCAGCACAATCCAACTGCTTAAGAACTCCAAAGGCTGAAGGCTTAACAGCTGCTTCTAGTTTAAAATCCATAAAGAAACCAGCTAATATATTTCCTGTGACTACATATCCTTCCTCAGCCCATATTCCATCCCTCCCCCAAATGACTCCGGAGGGAATATCCTTTTCTTTGCTCCCTTATGGTGGCTCCAGGCCAGTTTGGCATGGGCAGTGAGCTTATCCACCAAGTGGATAAGGAATTGTCTGGGTGGTCACACAAAAATTTGTGGTTAGTGGCTTGGTATCTGAGACCAGACAAGTGCTGTTCCTTAAGGGTCAGTACTGGGACTAGTGCTGTTTAATACCTTTGCTGCCACTATGGGTGGTGGAATTGAGGCATCCTCAGCGAGTTTCCGTATTCCACCAAGCCTAGTGTTGTTGATGTGCTTGAGGGACAGGATGCCTCCTGAGGGATCTGGACAAGTTTGAAAGGTGGGCTGGTGTGAACATCATGAGGTAGAACAGGGCCATGCTACACCCGTGTAAAGGCAATCCACAGTATCAGTCCAAAGTGGAGGATGGGGGGATTGAGAACCCTGCAGAGGACTTGGGGCTGCTGGGGCGTGAAAAGCTGCATGTGCTGTCAGTGTGTGCTCACAGCCTGGAATCCATCCATACTCTGTGTGGCATCAAAAGCAGTGTGGACAGCAGGGTGGTGGGAAGCGATTCTGCTCCTCTGCTCTGCTCCAGCGAGACCCTACCTGTAGTGCTGTGTCCAGCTCTGGAGTCCTCAGCATGGAAGAGACATGGACATCTTTGAGCTTGTCAAGAGGAGGCCATGAAAGTGATTGAAGACTAAAATGCCTCTGCTGTGAGGACAAGCTGAGAGTGTTGGGGGTTTTGAGCCTGGAGAAGAGAAAACTCCAGGGAGACCTTACTGTGACTTTGCAGTATTTAAAGGTACTACAACAGGTACTGTATTCAACCTAAAAAAGGGGTGATCTTGATTAAATACAAGGAATACATATTCTACACTGAGGGTGGTAAGACAGTGTCCTGGGTTGCCCAAAGAGGTGGTAGATGCCCTGTCGCTGGAAACATTCCAGGTCAGGTTGTCTGGAGGTCCATGCGAACTGCTCTAGTTGAAGATGTCCCTGATGATCGCAGACGGAGTCGACTAGATGGTCTTTAAAGGTTCCTTCCAATCCAAACCATTCTATGACTCCTCAATTCTGCTCCTCGGGAAGGCACAGTCCTTCAGGAGGCGTCACTCCGGAGCGTCCTCCCAGCCACCCCAGCCAGACGTCTTTCTCTGCTCCTTCACGCAGCACGGCCCCACCGCTCCTCCCTTCCATCGAACACGGCCGCTGCCCGCCCCGCCCCGGACATGACGTCAGCGCGGCGGTGGCTGCGGCGCTACACGGAGCACCTCGGCCCGACGGGGTGGCGCCGCTACACGCAGCCTTACGGCGGTGGCCGTTGGGCTTCCCCCGCACCGTCAGCTGATGGGCCCCGGGCCGGTGCCGCGGCAACATGGCAGCCGAGATCCACTCGCGGCCGCAGAGCAGCCGGCCTATCCTCCTCAGCAAGGTCGAGGGGCACCAGGATGTGGTCAGCGCCGCGCTCCTCATCCCCAAGGAGGATGGAGTCATCACGGCCAGTGAAGACAGGTAAGCGGGGCTGTGGTCCAGCCCGTTCAGGCGCCTCACGGACCGGTGAGGCCCGTGAAGGACTGGGCAGGGCGGGCCCTGCCCAGGCGGCCTCTCGGGGGAGGGTCGGATCCAGGTCGCTGTTTCTTGTCGGCGGTCTCCACTCCGTGCGGGGCTGCGTCTGAGCTCCCCCAGTCCCGGAGCCCCCCGTTTCTGTTCCGCTTTCTCGGCGTCATCCACTCCTTGCAGGACCGGGCCTGAGCCCTTCAGACCCCGAGGCTCAGGGGCTTCCCCTCTTTCTCGGTGATCTCTACTTCGTGTGGGGCTGGGCTGAGGCACCGGGTCCACTCCCCTTCTACGGCGTTAACCTCTTCATATAGGACTGGGGCCGAGCCCCTCGATCCGGGATCCCCTGGAACCGGAGCCCAGCGAAAGGCGGGAAATGGCAGAGCCGGGGAAGCGCAGTGCTGGGGTGAGGGGAAAATCAGGTTTTCAGCTTAAACTTTGCCAAGAGGCACGCAACCACGACTCTTTGCCTGGAACCATAAGGAAATAACCGAAGTTACAGTTCGAAGGAGAAAAATAATATTAACCGATTGTGCTTCTCTTGTAGGAAAAAGCTCATCTACTTCATGCCCCTGCGAAGTACATGGGAAAACAGAGCTAATTTGTGTGTAAAAGGGTGCGAGCAAAACTAAAAACTTGGGAATATGTCTTCCTTTGCCTTCAGCTGTGCTGGCCGATTCACTTGTTGGTACATTATTGTTTCTCCTGTCTGTCCGGAGAGTTGTAGCTCCCTGAGCTGCTTCAGTGAAAGCAAACCCAGTCCGATGTTTCGGTCTGAAGGCCTCACACCTGTTTCCTTCTGGGTGAAACGGTTCAGGGAGTGAGTTGGCAGATTGAGGGGAGAAGTGGCAATGAGCCGCTGAGGACAATCATTTCTGTTTGGAAGGGCAAATGTTTTCTGAGTCTAATCCTCGTCCTTGACTTACACAGCCTGGGAAACATCTGCCACAAAGTCGGTAATGTTGTTAAGCAGTTATTCAGAAGAAATAAAAATTAAAATGAGGAAACAAGTAGCACAAAGGGTTGTTGGTTAGGAGAGAGGCAAGGTCTCTGCAGTGTAGTGATGAGAGCTGGAATTTCCTCCTGTGTGTAAAGTGACTTGTAAATGTGCAGATCCTTAGGATTTGCTTTTGAAGAGCTCCTGTCTCCAAACGGCAGCGGTGGTTCAATGGACCGTGTTGGAAAGTGCTTTCGTTGGGATGTATCTTGGTGGAGAGATATTTGACTTTTAAACCTGAATTTGCATCAGTTTCTGTCTGAGTTCTCTTTTGAATAGGCTGTGAGGGTACAAGTGCTTTGAATAGGCTGTGAGGGTACGAGTGCTGAAAATCAGCAGAGATGTGATGTTACCTGAACTGTTAAGCTGCTTTTTCTGGTGTTTATGTTAGAAAGAGCAAACAAACGAGCTGGCAACAGCACCTGCTACCTTTATATGCTTACTGTGAGCCAAGGCATTCAGGATTTGACAAGGAGGGGAACAGATAAAGTGCAAAATATGTAAACTGATCCTAGTTTAAGTACAGTTTACCAGACATTGTTAGTTTCTCATCCACTGGCATTAAAGCAACTAAATTGGTATAGGACCTGTCATGGTGCTTTGTGTGGAGAGGCGGTGGTAAGATGTTTTTCATTGGTATGCTAAGGATTGTTTATAAGTGCCAGGTGAACTCTAGAATACAAGAAGCAGAAGTTGTTGAATTTGGAAGAAGATTTCAGAAGTAGTTCTTTAAAGTGGCTAATTGGATTCCACCTCCCCATACACCTGAGTTTTTTTTTTTGGTTCCCCACAAAGATCAGCAAAATTAATTCTTAGATGAGTTATCAATTATGAGGACTGGAGTGAAAACTCATCGCTGAATCCTACAAGCCTGAAGTACAAATGCTATGTTTGGGGTAGCTCTTCTGGTGTCTCAGTACTGTGCAGGATGCAGTTGGCTTTTTGGGTGCTATTGTGAGCTGAATCTCAACAGGTCTGCTTCCAGCTTGTTTGATGCCCTTCCTGAAGAGGAGAAGAGGAAACATCACTTTTTAGGAGTTCATGCCTGAGTTAAGCTTCAACAGGGTTTGATGGTGCAGATTTGCAGAGGAGACAGTGCCACCCTGTGAACTGAAAGATGTGGTGAAGGGTACAAGCCTCCACAACTTCTACAAGCCTCTGCAACTTGTGGTAACCTGTTCCAAGAAGTTGTGAAGGCTCCAACCCTGGAAGTGTTCAAAGCCAGGCTGGATGGAGCCTTGAGGAACTTGGCCTAATAGGAGGTGTCCCTGCCCATGGCAGAGGGGTTGGAACTAGATAATCTCTAAGGCCCCGTCCAACCCAAACAATTCTTTGATTCTGTGAAGGTTAGCAGTCTGCATGTTTGGACTGTATTGGTAAGTGCTAAGAACCCAGCTGCATCTTTATCCAGTCAGGTTTTGGTGCTGTATAGACACCCATGCAAGGAGACCAAAGGCTGTAACCCATTTTTGGAGTGTGTAATAACCTCTAAGAGAAGCTTTAGACTCAAGGCTTAATGCATGCACTATATTCCCTCTAATCTGGGATACCTCCTACAGCACATTTGGGCCTACTTGTATATCCTTCACCTACACTTTTATGTTCACCTATGGTTTAATGTTATCAAACTTACTGCGTTGCTGTTGGCTCACTAAAAATGAGATATAGGTGTGAGTACCTTGTACCTGATTCTGCAGCTAACAACAAGCAGAGTTCATAATTGAAAGAGCTGTAATCACTAAAAGAGTAGAGCCAAAATATTTTTTATTACATCTTAATGCAGCTAAGGCTGTCAGATATTTCATAATAATCCACTAGAGGAATGTGTTTACCAGTTAAAGAGTGATGTAAACGTTGGTGCACGAATATTTGCTGGGAAAGCTGTGGATTATCTTCTTGTTAGAGGAGTTGTAGTTCTTTTTTGAATGCTACAATGAGAAATAATGGTTCTGGTTTTTAATGAGGGTACAAAAGATTCCACAGTAGATCTGTGAACACTAATCAAAATCTGTCTCCAGCTACCCTTTCAAGTTTTGAAGCCAAAAAGAGGAAGCATGAATACTTGCAGAATTAAATAGTAATTTTTTTGGCAGGATACTCACCAGCTTTGAAGCTTTCTCAGAATGTACCTAGAAAGGATGATTAACTCTCTGTCCCTGTGGGCATTTTCCTGACCTTGGCTCCAGGACAATGTTTGGAATGGCTGTAGCATGTCCCTCAGCCTCTCCAGGCAGTGCAGATGCCAGCTGTGGGTTAGATCTGTCTGTTCCAGGCGGGCTTCTGTTTTCACCCATCTGAGATACAAAGGTGTGGGCTGCAGAGATCTGTGATAGGGGCAGATCCTTGAACTTAGCCCTATTATTCTTGTCTTCAAATAACTAAGGCAAGATGAGTGTTTCCAAGCAGCAGCTGGAGATACTGAGGGATAATAAGCTATTGTGCAAGACCCTAAATGCAAGATGAAAGGTATTATATTTACCACAGGCTTATCTTTGGAGTCACTAGCACTTCTGAATGCTGGTGTTCTGTGACCAGCAGCAGCTGCTGTTGTTGCTTCAGTTCTGGTATTAAGGTTTTGGGAGGTTATGGAACTTATATATTGGTCAAAACTTACATATTGGTCAAAATGTTTAGTGAGTAGAAATTCAATTGAAAGCATCAACTACAAGTTGTGTTCTTGAGCTCCTATTGGACTGTGATTCAAATACATTCCTGATGCTGCTTTGGGAACATGGTCAATAGCAGTCTAAATACTTACAAGTTTTTGTTGACTACCAGAAGAATATAACCTACTGTTTTTCATAGGAAAGCAGTTCTTACTCCATTTGCAGTCAAGCTCTTGGTGGTTTGAAGGTGTTGGGGAGATACGGTCAGAGCAGAGCTGGGGTGGCTGTGTAATTCTTGAAGAAGTGCTTGTATCACAGAAAGTTTGGATTTGCCTGCTAATTTATTACCTCCTCTCTCTCCATGACATATTTGCATCTGGCTTTTAGAAGGCAGCTGACATGTCATCAGCACAAACATCTCTGGAATCATAAGAGACATGGAATGGTTTGGGTTGGAAGGTAGCTTAAAGATCATTTAGTTATAACTCAGATGCTGTGGGCAAGGACATCTCCTACTAGACAAGGCTTTTCAAAGCCCCATTCAACTTGGCTTTGAACGTTTCTGCAGTTGGATCCCTGGCAACCAAAGCAGCAGGAGGACTTCTAGTCCTTTAAGCTAAACCTGATATTTCACAAGCTTTTTGGCGTAACAAAAGGAGATGGCACCACAGGAGGTCTGTAGGAGAGAGATAATCCAGAAGAAGTGGGATTTTGGCACAGGTTATTTGCTGACAACTGTGAAACAATCTCTTCAAACTTTGCTGGGTCAGAGCTTTGTGTAATTAGATATAAAGCTTTTGGACAGCTTATCTTTGCAAGCGTGAGGCTGGTGAAGTCTAAATCTCACTGAAACCGAAATAAGCTTTCAGAAGTTAAATTTGCTAACTCTGGCAGCTGTTTATTTAGGCTTTCAACTTTCCTGTTGATGAATAGTGCACAAATTATGCTTCCAGAAAAGAATGTGCTCAGAGAAAGCATATTGTTGCATCCTTTACATTAATTTCTAGTTTAGTTGACCAGAATACAGCAGGAAATTTGGTAAAATTAGCAATGCATGATCTCAGACACTCTGTTAACTCTATAGTCTTCTTAGATCACAAATAATTAAATTATTTTGGCTAAGAGTGAAAGAGTTGAGTAAGTAAGGGTGGCAAACTACCATCGGAGGTATTCAGAATGGTTTGAGTGTAATGGAGCAGCTTTAAAATGCAGATTAAAAATCCCTTACAAACACTGAGGTGCTCACCCATGCTACCACTGGCATCTGCATGATAAGAATGACTTGGGTTTTGTTTGTTGTTCGGTTTTTTGGTTTTTTTTTTTTATGTTACCAAGAAACAGAAACTGCTCTTCTGAGATGTCAGCTTTCTGACCGTGAGATAGGGTGTCAATTTGTGTAAAGAGAAAGTGAAAGCTTTTGAGAGAATCTCAATGCAAAATATTTAATGGATTGGAGTAATGCGTGTTTGTCCCTGAACTGATGGGCAAGTGATGGCTCTTAATTGTTGTTCTAAGGCAGTGCGTCCTCAGCTGTATTGATTTCAAGGCTTACAGAAGGAAAATAGAATCATAGAATGAATCATCTAAACTGGGACAGACCTTTCAGAGCATGTCCAACCATTAACCCAGCACTACCAATTCTGCTGCTAAACCCATGTCCCTCAGCATATCTCCACATCTTCTAAATCCCTCCAGAGATGATGGTTTGACCACTTCCCTGGGCTGCCTGTGCCAGGCCTTGAGAACCCTTTCAGGGAAGAAACTGTCCTTAAAATCCAATCCAAACATCTCCTGGCACAACCTGAGACCATTTCCTCTCATCCTATCACTTCTTACTAGGAAGAAGAGACCAACCCCCACCCCACTACAACCTCCTTTCTGGGAGTTGTCCAGTGAGGTGGTCTCACCTCACTCTCCTTTCCTCTAGGCTGAACAACCCCAATTATCTCAGCCACTCCTCACAAGACTTGTGCAGTAGGCCCTTCACTGTCTTTGTGGCCCTCCTCTGGATGCCCTCCAGCACCTCAATGTAGTGAGAGGCTCAAAACTGAACATAGTACTCGAGGTGTGACCTCACCAGTGCTGAATAAACAGAAGTGATCTCATCTCTAGCCCTGCTGGCCACGCTTATTCCTGATACAGGCTAGGATGTTGTTTGGCTTCTTGACTACCTGGGCACATGCTGGCTTATTTTCAGCCAGCTGTTGACCAAAACCCCCAGATCCTTTTCAACCTGACAGTTTCCAGCCACTCTTCCTTGAACCTGTAGCATTTGAGGGCATTGCAGTGAACCAAGTAGGTCACTAACCTGGGTGCTGTTCACTTTGTTTTTGAGTGATCCTTTCAAGAAAAGCCCATAAATGGAACACAAAACTACAGCACTGCCATTACAACTTCACCCTGGAAAGTTCTTGTGCTGGCAGAAGACACCAGTCCCCTCCTGTGCTCTTTTTGGCAATCCTTCCTGTCAATCCTATGTGGTGTTTACCAAATCTATCCTGTAGGGTTTTTTTTCTTACGAAATCTAAATATCAGGCCTTTTTTATCTAGAATTGGATAGAGCAACTCATCTCAATGAAGCTTCTTGACAACATTTCCATCTAGTCATATTTACTTTTAGGTATTAACTCAGGAATGAGGAAGTTGGATTTAAGCAGTAGCAAGAAGGCAAACAATGGTTTGGAGAGGAAATTTCAAGTAAACTAAAATAGCCTTAGCACTGTCTACACATGTGCACTTAACTACTTGCTGCAGACTTCCCTTCAAGTGCATGTATTGTAGGAATGCTTTTACCTGACAATAACTTTCCACTTCCTTGCTGATTCTTTGATATCCCTCCTCCCAGGATTTGACAGTCAAGAGAGTGGAATATTGTGAAACATTCTAAAAACTGCTTTTTGTTTCCTTCCAAGGCCTGATTCTGGAAGGTTACAGACTAAAACCAGTTTTATGAAGTGCCTGCATGTTGTGTTCCTGGGCATCCTGCTGTGGGTGCCTGCTTTAGCATGGGGTTTGGATTCGATCTCTAGAGGTCACTTACAACCCCTGCCATGCTGGGATTCTGTAATATGTTGCAATTTGTGAGGTGAGCTTAGATGGTATTTCCATTTAGTAGTTACTGAAACTCAGTGTATAAGTAGTTCTAAAGAAAACTCTTGAGTATCCAAGGGTGACAGTTCTTGGCACTGTTATTGTTACATTCGAGCACTGTTGGGAGTACTATTTTTTCTATTATATTGTTCCTCTAACTGTTATTCTTGAGGAGCACAACAGCTGAGAGGATTGTAGCTGATACATCAGTAATAAGCTGATTCAGAAGCAAAGGATGATGTACTTAAAACTGTCTTTTCCCCATTCTTTCCTCCACACAGAACAATACNCCATGTCCCTCAGCATATCTCCACATCTTCTAAATCCCTCCAGAGATGATGGTTTGACCACTTCCCTGGGCTGCCTGTGCCAGGCCTTGAGAACCCTTTCAGGGAAGAAACTGTCCTTAAAATCCAATCCAAACATCTCCTGGCACAACCTGAGACCATTTCCTCTCATCCTATCACTTCTTACTAGGAAGAAGAGACCAACCCCCACCCCACTACAACCTCCTTTCTGGGAGTTGTCCAGTGAGGTGGTCTCACCTCACTCTCCTTTCCTCTAGGCTGAACAACCCCAATTATCTCAGCCACTCCTCACAAGACTTGTGCAGTAGGCCCTTCACTGTCTTTGTGGCCCTCCTCTGGATGCCCTCCAGCACCTCAATGTAGTGAGAGGCTCAAAACTGAACATAGTACTCGAGGTGTGACCTCACCAGTGCTGAATAAACAGAAGTGATCTCATCTCTAGCCCTGCTGGCCACGCTTATTCCTGATACAGGCTAGGATGTTGTTTGGCTTCTTGACTACCTGGGCACATGCTGGCTTATTTTCAGCCAGCTGTTGACCAAAACCCCCAGATCCTTTTCAACCTGACAGTTTCCAGCCACTCTTCCTTGAACCTGTAGCATTTGAGGGCATTGCAGTGAACCAAGTAGGTCACTAACCTGGGTGCTGTTCACTTTGTTTTTGAGTGATCCTTTCAAGAAAAGCCCATAAATGGAACACAAAACTACAGCACTGCCATTACAACTTCACCCTGGAAAGTTCTTGTGCTGGCAGAAGACACCAGTCCCCTCCTGTGCTCTTTTTGGCAATCCTTCCTGTCAATCCTATGTGGTGTTTACCAAATCTATCCTGTAGGGTTTTTTTTCTTACGAAATCTAAATATCAGGCCTTTTTTATCTAGAATTGGATAGAGCAACTCATCTCAATGAAGCTTCTTGACAACATTTCCATCTAGTCATATTTACTTTTAGGTATTAACTCAGGAATGAGGAAGTTGGATTTAAGCAGTAGCAAGAAGGCAAACAATGGTTTGGAGAGGAAATTTCAAGTAAACTAAAATAGCCTTAGCACTGTCTACACATGTGCACTTAACTACTTGCTGCAGACTTCCCTTCAAGTGCATGTATTGTAGGAATGCTTTTACCTGACAATAACTTTCCACTTCCTTGCTGATTCTTTGATATCCCTCCTCCCAGGATTTGACAGTCAAGAGAGTGGAATATTGTGAAACATTCTAAAAACTGCTTTTTGTTTCCTTCCAAGGCCTGATTCTGGAAGGTTACAGACTAAAACCAGTTTTATGAAGTGCCTGCATGTTGTGTTCCTGGGCATCCTGCTGTGGGTGCCTGCTTTAGCATGGGGTTTGGATTCGATCTCTAGAGGTCACTTACAACCCCTGCCATGCTGGGATTCTGTAATATGTTGCAATTTGTGAGGTGAGCTTAGATGGTATTTCCATTTAGTAGTTACTGAAACTCAGTGTATAAGTAGTTCTAAAGAAAACTCTTGAGTATCCAAGGGTGACAGTTCTTGGCACTGTTATTGTTACATTCGAGCACTGTTGGGAGTACTATTTTTTCTATTATATTGTTCCTCTAACTGTTATTCTTGAGGAGCACAACAGCTGAGAGGATTGTAGCTGATACATCAGTAATAAGCTGATTCAGAAGCAAAGGATGATGTACTTAAAACTGTCTTTTCCCCATTCTTTCCTCCACACAGAACAATACGAGTATGGCTGAAGAGAGACAGTGGACAATACTGGCCCAGCATCTATCACACCATGTCATGTAAGTGCAGTGCTAGAGGTGGTAAGTGATTGCCATTGGGGTAATTGCGTTGTCATTTCTTTTTGCATCTCTTTTAGCTCTTCATTTCAAAAGGGAAGAAGTTCTTTTAAGGTTTTCTTCTCAGAGAAGTTTTAGGTAATTTCAGTGACAAGAGTCTCTTGAAGTTGCAGATGTTGAGACCTCTTTAAATATGAAGTTGCCATGAAATTGCATATTGTTTTCTAACGCTTTACCTGATACAGATGTAAATAACAAGACACTGATCTTGTCTACAACTTGGGACTTGTTCTAAGATAAATCTGGTGAGCTGAAATTCTTAAATTTAACCATCTGCATAGCTAGAGTTTTAGCCTGTGTAGCACTCTTCCGAGCTGCACTTTGGGGCAGGCAATCACATTTGCACACAGTCCCTAGCAGTCTATCTGAGCTACTGCAGCAGCATACCTCTCCTCAGCTTCACATGTGGGAGCTTAACTGTCTTACCAAGGGACATTGATCTGTGCAGACTGATTTTGATCAAGCTACTTAAACAGCTTCTGTCTAGGTTTTAATAAGGTATAGGTATTCTAATACCTCTGTGTCAGTAACTGCAATGTACTTGCTTTTTTGGCAGCGCCATGTTCAGCCATGGCATATCATCATGACAGCAGACGAATATTTGTAGGCCAGGATAATGGAGCTATCATGGTAAGCTGCTCTGACTTTTCTTCCTAATGTTGATTACAGAATTACAGAGTGGTGAGGTTGGAAGTCTTCTCTGGAGACATCTATTCCAATGGCCCTGCTAAAGCCAAGTCACACAGAGCAGGTTGCCCACAGTCACAGTGTTCAGGTGGGTTTAGAATCTCTCCAGAGGAGAATCCACAAACTGTCTAGGCACCCTGGTCCAGTACTCTGTTGCTCTCACAAGAAAGAAATAGAAATTTCTCCTCTTGCTCCGATGAACCCTCCTGGGTTCCAATTTGTGCCTCTTGCCCCTTTTCCTGTCGCTGACATCACTGAAAATTGTCTGGCCCTATCCTCTTGATCCCTGCCCTTTAGATATTGATAAACATTGAGAAGATCACCCAGGCTAAACAGCCCCAAGGCTCTCAACTTTTCCTCGTAAGAGATGATCTAGTCCCCTCAGCATCCTATCAGCCTCCCCTAGAGTCTCTTCAATGGTTCCTTGTCTTTCTTGGTCTGGGAAACCCAAACTTGAAACAGTACTCCAGTTGTGTCCTCAATAGTGGAGAGTAGAGAGGCAGGAGAATCTTTCTTAACCTGCTGGCCCCTTAGTACACCCCAGGAGACTGCTGGCTTTATTGGCCACAAGAGCACATTGCTGGTCCATCAGAATTGTCTAGATTGTCTGTAAGCACTATTATTGCTGGCAGCTGATAATTTATGTGTTTTCCCTTCTTTTTGGAATGCTGCTACTACTAAATGGCTGAACTTCTTAGCAGTTCTCCTCAGACCTGTATGGAAGGCCTGCAAATAAAGAAGGATTCTTCTGTCTAGATGTGAGCCAGCCAGCCTCAGGAAGTCATTGAGCCATTGGTGTAGCCATGGACCTAAATAACTGCATTTTACCAAAGAATTACTTTGAGGAGTACATTAAGCTGGGCAGGGTGCCATGGGGATATGCTAACAGGAGTAGTGAGCTGCAGCTAACTTGCATCTGGCTAGAAGAATGGATCACCATGAGTATCCCTCTGCATTTTCTAGCTGCAGATTTTTTTAGATGTGGGAATTGCAGCACTAGCTCTGAAATGACAAGAAGCAGAGTTGGTTTCTTTCTGGGAAGTCGTCCTTCTGTCTGTAATCTTGGTGTAATTGCTCTCCCTCTCCTGGAGCAGCATAACAGAAAGTGGATCTTTATTCTTTTCCTCTTGTCAGTGGAAGGGAATCTTGTGACTCTCAGATGCTTTAATGGTTTCCTTTCTTTATGAAAGCAAGGTCAAAATTACAACTAGCCTAAAAGGAGCCAGGGTACTACATCAGTGTCATAAATAGCGATGCCACTGATAACTGACTACTGTGAGTAGAACTACAGAGAGCAGTGATCCTCGTGGTCACTACTTGAAATTGTACATTGAGACTTTTAAAATATCAGTAAGCCTAATCGTAGAATCACAGGATGCCAGGTTGGAAAGGACCTTAGGGATCATCTGGTCCAACCTTTCTTGTCCAAAACAGTGTCCCTATGGATCGAGTAGAGAATACTGCCACTTAAATCTGTCCATTATGAAGTCTCATGTACTAAATCCTAAATACTACCAGATGCAGTATTGTTTGTTCCTGCTGGGGACAAGCGAGATCTTATTTCTTCCTATAATCTCCCTTCAGCAAACTCTCTTCTGTTCTAAAAAGGTGCTCCTCTTGACAATATAGTTCGCCAGTAACTGCAATTTACAGTGTCTCAGAATGCTGTGCTTTGGTCTGAGAAACTTCCAGATTGTAGTGAGATTTATTGTTGATATGCAAATTTTGGCCCAGGAGGCTACTGCCCTCTTTTGGGTATCAGTAATGCTTATGTCACTGCTGTAGCTTATCTAACAATTCCTCCTTGTTTTTAGGAGTTTCATATTTCAGAGGACTTTAATAAGATGAACTTTGTGAAAACCTATCCAGGTAAACTCTTAACCAGTGTCTAACACTAACACTTGTGTGAAGGGGAGGCCTCTAAAATGCTTGGGAAACCGGAAACTGTCACAGCTTAATCACACCCAAATATGCTTTAAGTCTGGCTGACAATCTAGTTATCAGTTAAGGATATCTGCCATAATAAGTTAAATGCCCTGTTACTGAGTAATCCTGAGTCTGAGTTGCAGTCTTTGTCATTAAGGTCAGTGCATAAAATTGCAGAATTGTTTTTATGGGAAAGACCTCTAAGATTGAGTCCAACCATTAACTATTCATTATCAGCCTCCAAATGTAATGAGCCAGAACTAGCGAGTTCAAATTTTGTTTTCAAGTGGAGCTGCTGTACTGCATGTGTTAGGCCAAGAGCTTTCTAAAGGTGAATTTCGGTATTTAAAATTTCTGTCCTTACTTTCTGTAATCACTGAGCTTGATTACTTCTACCTGGAGAGTCCTTGACTTCTCTGTCACCTTAGAGAGCAACAGGGATGGAAAAGATCTTATTTTTGCAGGATATGGAGAATAGGGATTGCACTAATGTATCTGGAGATACTAATTTCAGCATTTGTCTGCAAAACTCAATTGCTGGTTAAAATTGGAATATTAATGTGTAAGGAGACTTTGAAAGACTGCAGATTATGTAGTGAAACAAAGCACAGTTTGTCTTCTGACTCCCTGACACTGATAGGAGCAATGTTCTTAGGAGAAAAAGACCTTGTTCTTAAAGCAACAATCCCCTCTTTTTATCCTCAGGAAGATGACTTGACAACTTGATCAGGGAAAGAGCTTGCATCTTAGGGGTCAGGGAGCTTCATTCTAATGTTTGTGTAACTTCTTGCTCAGTGATAGCATTCTAAACAAAGTTGGATGGGATTTGGTTGCTGACACAGGTAGCAGAAGGACTAGAGGCACTTCCAGGTGCTTAAAAGCATGAATCTGAGCATAGCTCCCATGGGTTCGGGGAAAAATGCAAGTAAGGTTTTCAGATCTGGTCCATTACTCTCTAGAAGTCCTGACCTGACTAGAAGAAGCTGAGAATTTGCCTGCTCCTTAACTAGAGTCATCTGGGCTGAACTCAGCTTGTCTCCCTGTGGGAGAAAGGCTTAAATTAGCTGACTGACATGTTTGATTCACTTAAGCTACTCAGAGGGCAAATACCAAACAGAACAGTGCCTAAAGGCAAGTATACTATGATGGTAAAAATGTCTCCCTGGGGCATTGCTTAAATGTCATCTTCACCCTGTTGCTCTCAATTGGGACATAAGAACCATCACTTGGGTGTGTGTGTGTGTATATATATATATATATATATAAAATTTTTTTTAGACGCTAACTAGAATGTTTTTGTTGCCATAGCTCATCAGAATCGAGTGTCTGCTATTACTTTCTGCCTGGCATCAGAGTGGGTCATCAGCACTGGTCATGACAAGTGTATCAGCTGGATGTGTACCAGGAGTGGGAGTATGCTTGGGAGACATTATTTCACCTCTTGGGCTTCTTGTCTACAGTATCCTTTGAACTATGACTGCTATCCTGAAAGTGGAAGACTACTTTGTTCCTTTAGCTCAGTGTTCCCTTCTTTTCATGCAAAAAGCTACAGAGAAATCTCTTGCAAGTCTGCAAACCCTTATTCTGGTGATATATTTTATACTTTTATTTCTGTTAGCTGTTGTTAGATAATAGAAGGGGATATTGAGTTGATGATCTTGAGTTAGAGATCAGTGTGTACTAGTTCCTAATGCTGAGATGTCTATCTGTATCACCCTGTGGAAGTGACTATTTTCTAGGCAAGTCACTTTGTTCAACGAATGCCATTGTGCATTTGAGTCTTTCCAGAGCAGAAAACACCATTTGGACTGCTGTAATTTTTCTGTCATTGGTGTTGTTGATCTCTTCTATCTTTAAGCTATGAAGTACGTTGACACTTTATCTATTGCTAGTAGTAATTGGTCTCTGTGCACTTTGCTTTCCTGGAAATTACTTTTAAATGCAGCCTTTGTAGAGATACAAAAGTGATGAAGGGAATGGAGCATGTATCCCACAAGGAAAGGGTGATAGACCTGGAATCTCATCAATGCTGGTCAAAGGGTGGGGTTCAAGAGGATAGGGGCAAAACTTTTCAAGTGGTGCCCAGTGAGAGAACCTGGAGTTACAGGAGTAAACTGGAGCCTAGGAGGTTCCATCTTGAACACAATGAGAAACAACTTTCCTGAGAGGGTGCTGGATCTCCTGGAGCAGCCTGTCCAGAGGGGTTGTGGAGTCTCCTTCTCTGGAGAGATTCCAAATCCACCTGGACATTGTGGTCCAGAACCACCTACTCTGAGTCATCCTGCTTTAGTCAGGAGGTTGGACTAGATGATCTTCTGAGGTCCCTTCTGACCCTAGCTGTGCTGGGATTCTGTGATTTGTAGCTTAAGGTCTCTGGTTGTTTATTCAACTCTAAGTACTTCAGGGCATTCTTTATCCTATGTAAAAGACTGACAGACCCAGCAGCTTTAAATGTAGTTCGTATGTCAAAACTTTTGAGTGTGAGTTAAGTACTTTAAATTCTAAACCAATTTTTAGCACTTGTTAATCCCAGAATCTCATCATCGTGTGGATTGGAAGGGTCCTCTGGAGATGATCTAGTCCAGCTTCCCTACTAAAGCAGGGTTAATCGTGGCAGTTGAGATGTGGCTGGACAGTAACTGGAGGTACTGGTTGGTGTACAAGGATTAGTGGGAGGCAGTGTACAAGTGGTATAAACCAAAAACTGAAAAAGGCCAACTACACCTCTTGACAAAGTCAAGACTTCTTCAGAGTTCCTGTGTGCCTGTGTCATGCTAAGAAACCAGAAGGAAAGCTAACTGCTTGGGTGCCAGCAGCACGTCTGGCCTTTTGAGGTCTTCACTTGGCTGACCAAGTTGCTGACATCTGTACTTTGCTGAATTCTGTTTTCTTCTTCCTTGTTTTAGAGTTCAGGGGGGTTGTGTCCCACAGCTTGCCTCAGCTGAACACAGCACAGAACTAGATTAATACTGTTTGTTAGGAGGTAGCTCAGAGAACAGTCTGCTGCCTTACTGTTGGAATTCAGTGGGTTCTGTAGCACACTACTGCAAATAATGGACCAGTTTATTACGAAAACGGAGGAAAGAACATGACCTTTGCTGTCCTGATTAAAAATAAACATCTCCTGAAGACAGTGGCATTTGAAAATGCATTGTAATTGATCCTGCCTTTGGACTTGTGTGTGGAAGAGCTAGGGAGACCAAGCACCACTATCAGGAGGTTCCTTAGGAGTTATTTATTAATAAGGCAGTGTTTAATCTTTGGAAAAACACAGCAGAGTGCCTATTCTTTACTGAATTAGTGAGGGATAATGCTACTCTGGACTTTCAAGATGAAGAAATGATCACATGTTCAGAGCCTTAGTGGATTTATTGAAAGCTAATTGTTTGTTTCAAGATTCACAGTATCACAGTATAAGCAAGGTTGGAAGAGACCTCAAAGATCATCAAGTCCAACCCATTACCACAGACCTCAAGACTCCACCACCTCCCTGGGCAGCCCATTCCAGTGGGGAATGACTCTCTCGGTGAAGAACTTTCTCCTCACCTCGAGCCTAAACTTCCCCTGGCACAGCTTGAGACTGTGTCCTCTTGTTCTGGTGCTGGTTGCCTGAGAGAAGAAAGCAACCTCCTCCTGGCCACAACCACCCTTCAGGTAGTTGTAGACAGCAATAAGGTCTCCCCTGAGCCTCCTCTTCACCAGGCTAACAAATCCCAGCTCCCTCAGCCTCTCCTCATAGGGCTTGTGCTCGAGGCCTCTCACCAGCCTCGTTGCCCTTCTCTGGACACGCTCAAGCACCTCAATGTCCCTCTTAAATTGAGGGGCCCAGAACTGGACACAGTACTCAAGGTGTGGCCTAACCAGTGCAGAGTACAGGGGGAGAATGACCTCCCTGCTCCTGCTGGCCACACTATTCCTGATGCAGGCCAGGATGCCATTGGCCTTCTTGGCCACCTGGGCACACTGCTGGCTCATGTTTAGGCGGGTGTCAATCAGCACCCCCAGATCCCTTTCTGTTTGGCTGCTCTCCAGCCACTCCGACCCCAGCCTGTAGCTCTGCATGGGGTTGTTGTGGCCAAAGTGCAGCCCCCGGCACTTGGATTTGTTGAAAGCCATCCCCTTGGACTCTGCCCATCTGTCCAGGCGCTCGAGGTCCTGCTGCAGAGCCCTTCTGCCCTCCAACCCACCAACATCTGCCCCCAGCTTGGTGTCATCTGCACACTTGCTGGTGACTGACTCGATGCCCTCGTCCAGATCATCAATGAAGATGTTAAAGAGGATGGGGCCCAGTACTGATCCCTGGGGGACACCGCTAGTGACAGGCCTCCAGCTGGATGTGGCACCATTCACCACCACTCTCTGGGCTCGGCCCTCCAGCCAGTTCCTAACCCAGCACAGAGTGTTGCCATCCATGCCACGAGCTGACAGCTTAGCCAGCAGTTTGCTGTGGGGGACAGTGTCAAAGGCCTTGCTGAAGTCTTAAGAGATTTCAGAATGCCATCAGATGGCTCACCCTCTGCTTTTTTACTTTATGGTGAAGAGCTTTTGGTACAGTGACCCTTTAAAGTTTGTTAGATAGAATAGACTCCTTTATTTGCTACTATGCATAGTTTTGGGTGGTTCCAGGAGGACAGATGAGTTTATACACAACTCCTGGGTTATGTGGCATCAAGTGTGGGGATTTTGTAGCTATTGCTTATATTTTGAATAACAAAAGTCTTCTAAAGGTGGCAAATGATGTAGTTCCATCCATCTTGCTGTGGTTCAGTTTCTGGAGACAGTAGTTAGTGACCAACCCTGAGTATCAGACAACTCTTATGATATAGAGTGGTTTTGCCAAACATGCCACCTTGTTAAAAGCCACTGGGGTGTGGTGTGGATTTTATGTCAGTGATAAGTGACAGAAATCTTTCTGAAATACAAGTCAGTCTTCTATTGCATGCTCAAGAACCTGCATCAATAAACTTGAAAGCACAGAGAACAGAACAAATAATTAGATGGTCTTGCCTTCTTAGCAGCTAGAACATGGAAGTTTACCTTACACTTCCATTGCAAGGTAAACTAGCAGCAGAGAGTCAGCATGTTTGTGTCTTGGAGGCATCAACTAGTACAACATGCTAGAAAACTAAGAATTTATAGGAGCAGATTCCTGGTAAGACTGAATGCCACCCAGCATTCAGTGAGGTGCTCCTAGTGGTAACTCTGCAGTTCAGGGGGTAGCTTGAGAAGTTCTGGCATCTCTTATGGAAGATCATGACTGTGTATTTTGTAAATATCTGCTAGATACACTCTCCTTGGTTTGACATAAGTTTAGTTATCACATGGTTTCTCCAGTGACATTCTGAAACTTCTCTCACTTATCTTCAGTACTGTCTCACATGCACATGTAGGAAGGTGTGAGAAGAGAGGAATGAAAATGGTTTAACTGTTTCCATCTCCAGCTGCTGTAGAAATGGTTATGTAAGAATTTATCTGGAATATTAAAATACTCTTTTCCAGTTTGTTAGACTCTGTGGCTGCCAGCTGTGCTGTTTCAATACCATAAAATGCTCTTCAGAGCAAATGAGGCGTCTCCTTGACTGCTGTTCAGATATGATCACGAGACTCGGCATGCGTTCGTTGGTGATTATTCTGGACAGATCACTCTCCTGAAGCTTGAGCAGAACACGTGCTCAGTTATCACCACGCTCAAAGGGCATGAAGGTAAAGTAACTCTTCCTCTTAATTCCACTTGGCCCAGATTGTAGTGAATTTTTGTGAATTGGGATGAGACATTCAGTTGGATAGATATGGGATAAACAGTTACCAAGAGCTGTTCAAAGCTCTCAACACATTCTTGCCTTTTAAATATTGACAGGTATTTTTATCATAGGTGAGAAATAGAGGTAAACTTGTGTGTTCAGTTAAACACAAGTTACCCACTAGATGGCCACCTTTAAAAACTTCAGTCTTCTCACCATGGAAAAAGATGAGAATGTGTTCTTTTTTTGTAGTAGAGGCCTTGTACTATAATAATGCCTAAAGCAGCTTTACAACCTCCAATCTAAATTCTAAAAGCCACTTAATTCTTCCCAATTCATCTCTGATGCTCTAATCAGCCTTTATAAGAAACAAAAATAAACAAAAATATACACAGGAAATTTAGAAAGCCTTCTAGGATCAAAATTGTCTAGTCAAAGACACATATCTCCTCCTTTGTAGTATAGCTGAAGTCCTTATATCAAGTCCTGGACTTGGGTCACAACAACCCCAGACAATCCTCTAGGCGTGGGGAAGGGTGACTGGAAAGCTGCTCACTAGAAAAAGACCTGAGGGGTGCTGGTCAGCAGCTGTCTGAAGGCGAGCCAGTGTGTGCCAGATGGCCAAGAAGGCTAACTCCATCCTAGCTTGTAGCAGCAATAGTGTGGTCAACAGGTGATTGCCCCACTGTACTTGGTACTGGTGAGGAAGCATCTCAGATACCAAGTTCAGTTTTGGGTCAGTTCAATTTGAGGTGCTGGATCAGGTCCAAAGAAGGCCAAATTCTATGGTTCTGTGATTTTAAATGAGGAACCAAATAGTCTGTAACATGATATAGAGCCACTGTCTGCTGTCATGAGTAAGGCAAGGATGGCAGTCACAAAAGAATTGCGTAATTTAATAATATACTTGGAGAAATCAACAAGACTTAATGCCTCTCCCCATGGATAATGGCGGCTTTCAAATCAGCTGACTAGTTTGTGTTTTTAGGGGTGAATTACTGGGTCATGAGCCTCTGACCCACTGGAAAAGGCTGCCTTGTTTGTTAGCTGTAAGTACAAAACAGACTTTGTTAAAGCTGGGTAGAGTCTTGATTTAGAGATGGCCATAAAATGATAAAGCATGGTTTGAATGTAGTGGGGCAAGTTGAGATCACTGCAACAAGTGAGGACAAAAGGAAATAGCCTCATGTTGCACCACGGGAGGTTTAGATTGGATATTGGGAGAAACTGCTAACTCTGAACTTAAACAGCCTTTAGTTCTCTGCAACTATGCCAGACTTCAAAACACTGACTTCATCTTGTTTCCTTTCTAGCTCTTGCCTTACTCTGACTTCAAGCAGTGTGTGCTTTGACATTTACCTGGTTTTTGAGCTTGTCCTTTGATGCTCAGATTCCAGAATTTTCCATGTTTAGCAGTGTATTCTGTGTTATGCTGAGAAGAATACTCAGACTGCCTTTTTTTAATGCAGGTGCTCAGTGTTCTCTGAGACATCTATTCCCAAATGTCAGTTCTGAAAACAGTGTAGCCCTCAAGGAGGGAAGAAAAACCTCCTGTTCTAGAGAGCTGGAAAGTTCTGGCTTGGGCTGTAATTACCACTTGCCTTGCTTTTAGACTAGCAAGGCTTTGGATGACAACTGAGCAGTGGAAGGATGCTTTAAAGGGAAGTATGTTCCTGCAACTTCAAAACTACAGGAGGCATGAGTGACAAAATTACTTCTTTAGTCTCGTCTTCATTACGGTGCACATGGTTTGCTACTGTCAGATGACTCATTTCTTTCTGTGTCTGACTAATGAGTTGAACAGCCAGGCTGGGCCTTCTGAAATCTAACTCTATGATTTAGATGTAGATTTGGTAACAGAAGTGAAATTGTCACTTGGTTTCTTATTCTGACTATTTAAAGGTTGTAAATGGTTACATGAAGGAGTTGTTTTATCTGTGAACATGATGTCCTGAGACCACTGACCTAGCACCTTGCTGTACTGTAGCTTGGCAGGTTTTGATACTTTCTGTCCTCTAAGCCTCGTTGACTCCTCAAACCAAATACCTTAATAAAGGGACAGAAAGCTGTTAACTCCACAATTCTGACTTATGCTTTGCATCTAACTTCCTTCCTGGGGGATGTTTTGTTCTGTTGCCAAGTGCTCTTTGCCCCTCTATCAGGACTTTATCTTGCTGTTCCATGTTGTCCTTTGCTTTACAGCTTTCAATATCTCTTCCTGCAGCAAGGGAGTTTCACTTTAATGACCTAGAAGAGCATAATTATGTTGGGGAATGGCTCCCTTGGACCTAACTGCAGCATGTTCTTTCCTAGGAAGTATTACTTCTCTGTGGTGGGATCCTGTCCAACGCCTGCTCTTCTCAGGTGCCTCTGACCACAGCATTATCATGTGGGACATTGGTGGAAGGAAGGGGCGAACACTGCTGCTCCAAGGACATCAGTATGTAACAGTGTCTCACTCTTCCTGCACGTTCTGTAATGAACACAGAGTCCTTAGAAGACTAAATATCACAGCAAGATATTTTAATCTTTGAGTAATGGGAGAAAAGAACTTTTGGCAAAACTCTGAGGACTTTGAGGGGGAAGAATCATCACTAGGAAAGCATTACTGATACATTTTTTTTTTTCTTTTTTTGCTCACATTTGATACTTCCAAACCACAATGATTCTATGATTTATTCTATGAGTAATGAGAACATAAGTAGGTTGTAGAAAGAGGTAGGTAACAGTCCTAAATCATCTTGCTTGGACTTGATGTAAAAGGTGCATGCTCCTGTATTGTTGCCCATGAGGATAGGACTAGAAATGTATTAGCAGGTTGCATGTGGCATTGAGCAAGCTGGTCTTGTAGGAGGTATCCCTGCTTATGGCAACAGATTTGAAACTTGATGATCTTTAAGGTCCTTTCTAACCTAAACCATTCTATGACTCTGTACCTTTGTAGAATAAGCTTTGATGTCTTCCTATTCTCATGTCTCTACCTGTGAGGTAATCGACTGATTGGCTAAATTACAGGGGTGGTCTCTTAGCTCCACAGAGCACATCACATCTCTACTCTGTGGGCTAGGTACTTAGTTGTCTGTATTTAAACAAGACTTTGTTTTTATAGAGGCACAACACTAGCTGCCATTTTTAAATCCAGGACCATAATTCAATCCAAAAGACAGTTCACCTTAACAAATATTCTACTTAGCAGTACAGAGGGAGTAGAGATCTTGTGTATGCTTAAAGGTGTATTTTTGTAGTGCATTCTCATCTTGTCTAATTCTATAGATGCCTCCATCCATGTTTGACTATCTAAGGTCAAGACTGATGAATTTAGCTGTAGAACTCTTGGTAAATCTTGATGATTTAGTTTTACAACTAAAGAACTAATAATAGAGTACTGGTTACCAAAAAGTAACTGAAATCAGGACTGAAGGACTTTCTGCTGCTGTTACTGCTGCATCATGTGCCCTGGTGAAGACTTACAATACTGTTCAAATATTCTACTTAGCATCAAACTTCATTCTGAATAGGAAAGTAAGCTCTTCTGAACAGCAGAATGTTGTTTTTTTTCATTCAACCTAGATAGTACAAAGCAGTCTAATACTGTTGGGAGCCTTTGTTTACTTTCTGAGGGTAGCCTTTTATTTTTGTCATGACTCCAGTAATGGTTAAACTTTTGGTGAAGGCATGCTTTGCTTTGCAGTTGCAAATTGACTTACTGGGATTGGTTAGCAGAAGTGGAAGCTCTTGCTTCCTAGCTATATTCTGAAACAAATTTCCCTTTGTTTCCCCAGTTGTCTCTGCTTTGATAACTGTCTCTCCTTGCCAGCACAAGAGTATTTGCTCACACACTCTGAGCCAGCTGACACTCAGCTCACCATCAGCTCCAGTGAACACAGAACTACGTCTCTAGTATCTTGGTCAAGCCTGCACAAACACTTGTGGATGTGCCACATCCAGATGCTTGGGCAGTGCTTAGGTGACTAACCTAAATCACTCCTACTTAGCTCTACTTAGTAGACTTAGTAAAGTGTTTGGAAGTCAGTTCTGCCTCCCTAGGCAGCTTTACAAAGATAAAAGGGGCTTTGCTGGGAATTGAAGCTGTGTTTAAATAGCTGCCTGCTTTGTTTGCAGCGACAAGGTGCAGGCTATCTGTTACATCCAGCTGACACGACAGCTCGTATCTTGTTCAGCTGATGGGGGAATTGCAGTTTGGAACATGGATATCAGCCGAGAAGAGGTAAGACCATGTCCTAGGGCAGAGATTGACAGTGGCTATTCATACTGCATCGTAGTAGAGGGATTCCCAGGGCAGAAGTGCATGATGGGCATGGGACTGCAGAGAACCTTATCTCAATGAGACAACATGTTCAGTGCAATAGCTACAGCCCTTTACTGCTGGAACACCAAGACAGGCTAACCTTTGTGGAGAAGAAACCTGTGGCCTGTGCTGCAATACATGTCAAAAAAGGTAAAGTGAGATGCTGTTTTGAGATGTAGTTCAGAATGTAGAAATTCAGTACACAGCATCTGAGTCTGCCTTGCACGATCTTTCTGCACCACTTCACATCCATTACAGGAGATAAAAATACTTACATTGTTACTATATTTAGTTAAAACTACCTTCTATGATTATAGTGTAGTTGCCCCCATATAGCAATATTTAAGGCTCATCATTCCTTGCCTTGTTGCTTTTCCTTAAATACAGGTGTCACAGTCAAGACCTATTTTCTCACCTATGTTGAGATGTCACCCTAAACATGCTGAGTGCTGTATGTGATGCTCCTGACATTTTCAGTGTGATCTCTCTTCACATATCTTCTGTGATATATGAAACGTTGTAGCTGAAAGGAATTAACTTATAATACAATTGGGGGAAACAAAATGTGGCTGTTTTAATTCTGAATCTGCACACAGTAGTTAAGGGATCTTCTAAATAATAGACAGTTTTAATACTGTTAAAATAATATGGTTAGCTTAGAACAGGGCTACAAAGTTGCTGAGGGGACTGGAGCATTTCTCCGATAAGGAAGGGTTGAGCTTGGAGAAAAGCAAAGAGGGCATCTTGTCAGTGCTTGTCAATAGCTAAAAGGCAAGGGTCAAGAAGATGGGGCCAAACTCTTTTTAGTGTTGCCCACTGAGAGGACAAGGGGCAATGGGTACAAAGTGGAGTTGAATAGGTTACATCTGAACATCAGGAAAAATTTCTTTCCTGTGAGGGTGCTGGAGCCCTGGACCAGGCTGCCCAGAGAGGTTGTGGAGTCTCCTCTGGAGAGATTCCAAACCCGCCTGGACATTGCAGTGCTGGGCAGCCCACTGTGGGTAACCTTGCTTTAGCAGAGGGGTTAGAATAGATGGTCTCCAGAGATCCCTTCCATCCCCACTATGCTGGGATTCTGTGATGTCTCAGAATTCACTGAAAAAACATAATCAAGGCAAATCATAAGCAAATAAAGTAATGTTTGAAGAATGATGAACATCTTCCCTCTGAAGCACTAGCTAGTGAGTCATATAGATTATTACCTTCAACTATGTCCTGATGCATGTAAGACTAAAGACTGAATTCTTTAATTAGAAGGACTGGTAACTCCACTGACAGCTGCACTATTGCTCTTGGGCAGTTCCAACTGTATGTTGTTTATAGTACTGGCAGTGTTGACAGGTTTTTAATTAATACCTGAAATTAAAATGAAGAGAATAGGAAGATATCCAATCCAGAATGTGGATTATCTTCTCCAAAATGCTATTAAGTGAAAACTGCTTTTGTAAGTGACTGAAAGAAGCAGTGCGGAACATCTCCCTTGGTGGAGAGGCAACTCATTTCCTCTGCTCTCCTTCACACCTTTCCCATGCTGGACTTGTTACTGCACTTTACAATATTTTCCGATACTGTGGGGTAAGGAAGGAGGCTGCAGACAAGACTGAAACTGTAGGGATTGGACAACTGGTATGAATAAATATTCATGGTGTGATGGGGATGCAACTGACAGTATGATTGTGTTTTTATTGTCAACAATGGATGTAAGGAAATGGAAGGGAAAAGCTTTGCTGTTTCCTTTTGTCAGGATTCAGGAAGTGTCCCCCATCAGATGTGGATATATAGGGTGTAACTCAAGTCTATGTACTACAAATAGTGTGACTGACTTTCTATCCCTAACAAGGATGCTTATTTAATGTATCTGAGAGTACTGAAATGAGTGAAAGTTCTGTTTTCATTTAACTTGGTCCCATTTATGGGAAAAATACGTGAGTGGGAAGAGAGGTGCTTAATGAAGATGTGGGGAGGGTGGAGAATGCAGTTCTTAATTATTTCAAACTGCATTCCTAGCAAAGTAGAAAAGATATTTAATTCCAGAATTTACTGCTGGAGTCCCTCTCTTAGCTTCTACAGTTTTACAGTATCTCTTAAAATCCATCTAGACAACCAGAGCAGCAGGCTCTGAATGCCTGCAGCAAGTTTAATAACTTAGATGTTGGTTTTTTTTTTTTTTATTAAGGCGGTAACATAGCATAACTGCTGCAGGCTTAGAAAGTGCAGGAGGTGTGTAACAACAAATAACTTTAGTTTTGGGTTTGGGTTTTTTTGTACTATATTTCTATGCACTGTTCCTCAGGCAATCTATTGTTATGATGTTCAGAACTGAGACTGGGCATCTTTCCAAGGCAAACTTTACTCTTGGTTCTTAAAACTAACTTCCTTGGCTGTTGTATGAGGGAAAAATAACTGCTTGCATCTCTTGCTCTTTTGTAGGCTCCTCAATGGCTTGAAAGTGATTCCTGTCAGAAGTGTGAACAACCTTTCTTCTGGAACATAAAGCAAATGTGGGACACAAAGACATTAGGGCTGAGACAGGTGAGGTTGCTGGTTTGAGTGCTTCGCTATGCTTCAGCAAACAGAAAACCACTAAAGCTGTTAGCTCTTTTAAACTGGTGGTATTTTGCTGCTTTGCAGTGAGGGTTTACTGAGAGGTCACAGCTCCTAATAGGTGCTAAGGAATTTTCCTATTTCTGTTGCATCAGGCTTCTATCATGGGGCAGAACAGGCTGTGCTGGGAGTGCTCTGTTGGATTTCTCCAAGTATTCCCTTGCACTGGAGCTATGGACTCCTCAAGTGTTGTGTGAAGTGGCACAGAATGCCCCATAACAGAGCAAATTGCAGGCTAACATTGCAGGGTAGTCAATTCAGTGAAGCAGTGATGGCCTTTCTCTCACCGGGCTGGAATGTGAAAGCTGTCCAGGGAGCTTTCTGTTTGGAGGGATTCAACCAGCACCAAGACATCTGTCTCTGACTTCCTTAGGCTTATTCCCTTGGTTGCTTCTTCAGCCTTCTTTTTTCCCTGCTGCTGAGAGATACTTGCAAAAGGAAAAGATAATGGACAGGGAGAATATGGTGGTAAACCTGTTAATGGTCAAGATGACCTCAGATCTCCGTACCCCTTGGTCTTTGGTTGAAGTAATGGGTTGCTCCCTAGTGGGTTGCTTCATTACAGGTAGCACACCAGAAGCTGTGTGAATGCTTGGTAAGATGGTAGAGTGGCACAATATAATGACTTGTTTCTTTTGTTTTTTTCTTACATGAAGCATCACTGCAGAAAATGTGGCCAAGCAGTGTGTGGCAAGTGCAGTACAAAACGGTCAAGTTACCCCATCATGGGATTTGAGTTCCAGGTCCGTGTCTGTGATTCCTGTTTTGAGTCCATCAAGGATGAAGAGTGAGTATTAAGGGGTAATAAGTTAAAATAATCTTGCTGAGTTGCAGAAACACTTGGGCTTGCTCCACATCCATGCAAACACGTCAAGCTGGGCAGTCATAGCACTGCAGTAGCAGAGATACTTCAACAGGCTGTGCCTGATTTGGATCCACTTCATTTTTGCTATACCCTGAGCCCAGATCTAGAATTGAAATGTGTTCATCTCAAGCTTTCTATTTAGGTAAAGGCTATTGATCACATTTAAAATGGCTAAACAAGTGCCCAACAATACAGCACAGCTGTGGGGATGCCTGTGTGGTGCACAATTGCTGACAGCTGCTTCTACAGGAATATTCTTCACAGCCTGACATTATTTTCCCTTTACAAACAAATTGAGTTAAGCACCATTTGCTGTCTCATTAAACTCTTCCTGGCAATCAAGAAACCCTCTTTTTACTGTGATACGAGTAGCACTTTCTTGTCTTGTCACCTCCTTGGAGTATTGAAGTGCCAAAGTAATCAGATACAAATTTTGGAGGTGTTTGGGAGGTTTTTGGGTTTTGTTTGTTTTTTTTGGGTTTTTGATTGTTGGAATTGTTTGTTTGTATGCTTGAGGTATTTTTGAAGAAGGGAGGTGCTGTGCTCTAGTTGGTTTGCTATAGCCAGAAGGAAAAAGCGTAGCTAGACTTGAATTATTGAACAGTGTCATTTTCCAGTGCAGTGTTCCACTCCTGCACTAGTACTACTAAGAGTCGGGCTGTAGAAGGCCAGGAAATGTCATACCTGCATAACAACACAAGCAGTACCTTAGCATTACTTGCTCATTTAACTCTGTCCCCTTTAACATGGCACTGCAGTTCTCAGGACTGATTTAGAAGTTCTTGAGCAATGTACGTTTCATGTGATTGTATTTGGTACTCTGTAACGATGCCATCAAGCTGATGGCTGCCTCTTGTTTGGATTGTTCTCATGCAGCCGTACTTCCTTGGCAACGTTTCATGAAGGAAAACACAACATATCACACATGTCCATGGATATCTCCAGAGGGTTGATGGTGACCTGTGGCAGTGATCGGATTGTGAAGGTATTCCTGGACTTCTTTCCTGCATTTGTTAGAGATATTTAATACAGAACTAATATTTGCATATGGTTTTTTTTTCTGATAATTGTTGCTGCAAAGCTAACTGTTGTGGGCAGCAGGAACTGCATTTGTTGGAGACCATTCTTCCTGCAGCTAAGTGAGGAAATGACCTGTAACTGCACTGAATGGGTGGGTGCTAGCTGTCCCAACTGGTTACTGATGGTGTCTTCAGGACAAATAAAGCAATGGGAGAATCTACCAGCAGCCTTAAAGACGCAGTATGATGAAATAAATGTGCAGGCTTCCTTTGGTCTGAGCTCCCTGGCTTCTTGGAGCACTGCCTCTATAAAAGCCTGGATTACAAGACAGTGATACAGAAATCAGACTGATGCAGAATGTCACTGTGCTTAAGCTATACCTTTACTATGCATGACACAACTGAGAGGACTGTTCCAGTCTGTCCCTGCTTTTCTATAAGCACATGGATAACAAACTGTTTAAAACAGACCTACAGAAAGCTGCCGGAAGACTCTATTGGAGTCTTCTCAATAAGACTTGGAGGCTCAGGTCAGGTTTGGCTTTTGGTTTGTCAGTCTGGTATAACTCTGACATTTGCCTCAAGTATAGTTTAAACAGAATGTGCTACCATGTGTCCAGGGAGGACTTTCTTTACTTCTATGCTTCTTACAGAAGCACCCCTTAGCTCTTACAATAATGCTGCATGATTATTTTTTTTTATTTTCCACAATATTCTCTTCCAGATCTGGGACATGACACCAGTAGTTGGTTGCAGCCTTGCAACTGGCTTCTCTTCACGCTGACCCCCTGCCTGGCAGGTTTAAGCACCTTATGTACAGCAATACACACCGACTGAATGGAGTCCTCCTTACCAATATTACTGCAAACACTGGTCGCTTGATTCTGCTGCTGCTGCTGTTCCAGGATGGACAGTCACCTCTGTAGAGCACGGCTTTTCTGTTGGGCTCACCAAGAACTTCCTTGGTACAGAAGCGTGGTTTTGCAGCCTCTTGGACTAATGTCAGATGGCTTACCTGCAACATGATGGAAGGACCTATTGTATCTCAGTTTACATACGTAGTGTTAACAGTGTGCTGTCTCTGCTGATATATCTTGTACAGACACCTCGTAGCCTAAACGTTATCAGAGTAAAATGAGTGTAGTAAATCCAGTTTGTGCAACTAGTAGAATAACTTCTCTCTTCCAAAAAAATGGTTCTGTAGAAACAGTTCTGAGCAGCCCCTGGCTAAACTGCCTCCAAAAGGTATGCTGGTTATTCTTGTAGAAGGAGGAGGTACTTCAGAGTGTCAGGGAGCTTCTTTATGATGAGACAGTGAGAGAACCTTTAATCGCACAAGATTTTCTTTACTGGCTTTCTTGTAGTGTGTGTCTTCTAGTTGAGTTAAGTGAAGTCACTGTCATGGGACAGCTGTTCTGTTTGGGTAGCTGGTGAGTCTCTGAACAACTCCAGGCGCTTTAGGTCTTGTTTCAGCATAGCTAATAGACTCTCTTTCTTAGGAGAACATGGAGCCCAGCTACTGAATTCTAAGGACAGGTTGTAGGCATGAGCCATATACTTTGACAACTCTGTAATGCTGTTAGAATGGGAAGCTAGGCACAACTCTGCCATGTTAAATGGCTAACTAAAACAGGCCAGCTCAACCTTAGAGACTTTTCCTGTGGAAAGGCTGATACTGCTTTACTGGTAGGGAGCCTGCCTCTGCCAAAATGCAGCATAAAATCAAATACTGCCTTGGTGTTGCTTAAAAAAGATAAATACTGAGCAATAACTACCGAGATACAGAAGAGCTGCATTTTTCCCTGCTCCTAGGTCTTTTAATGCTGAGGTATCAACATCAATTCTTCCCTGTTTCAGAGCTGAGGAGTATGAAGAAGACCTGGGAAGCTTTTATGACTCTGCAGTTGGCACGTACAGGAAATACCTAGTGGGGCAGTCAATAAATTAGCTATTGGTTGTGTAAATCTCCTACGTTCATAGACTGTGAGGAGAATGAAATTCTGAAAGCCGAGAGTTTAAGCATGGAGCTGGTTAGCTCTGAAAACAGCTGCATATCTGTGAGGACAAAAAATGGGTAGGTTGGCTGGCCCAGAATAGGTGGTGTTGCACAACTATCAAAGGTAGAAGGATTTTTCTGGCAGAGGACTTAAGGGTTAGACTGTCTTTATTTACAGCAACAATCAAGTGGTGATGTGGGTGTTAGTGAATTCAAGGCCAAGGTGTATAACTTAACACTAATAATCTATGTTGGACCATGCTGTGAGCTGAAAAAGATGAAGGTGGTAATGTCACAATTAACTTACATTTTAAGCCAAAAAGCTAATAGTCTCCAAAGGGCATTAGGATTCAGGCTAGATTAGTTACTCTTGTTTTGGATCTGGCTTTGCCTGCCTTTCCATGAGCCTTATATAGGTTTTGTCAGGAGCCTTTCAATTTGCTGGAGGCATTGGACTGCTGAAGAATAAAGAAATCCCTCTTGTGTTCTTTCCTTCAGTTCAGGATTTGTCACACTGATTTGATTCATCCTTCACTACGTGCTATATAGCTTATGTTTTTTTTGTCAAGGCTTATTTCTAAGCTATTTGAGAGAAAATCAGCTGGTACTGGAAAAAAGTTGCAGCTTTCTGCTCTGGAGGCCTTCACCCTGGTGAGTTAGGAGGGAATGAGTGATCAAAGGGGTTAATTAAACTTGGCATTCACTTTCAGACTTCTTCCTGCCCAGCTCAGGATGAGAATGGAGGCCTTCTGCTATGCAGTGTGTAAGGCAGCGAGCAAGTTACATTGCTGGAACTGCTTAAGATCCTGCTGTGGTAGGTAAGGAGGATCTGGGGTGAGGGGTTAATCTAGAGATTGATGCAGGTTTGGGATGAGTAGTGCATCTTTCAGATCAGATGTTCTGAAGTTTACATCAGTGATACTGAGGTGTAACTCCTTTGCTGGTAACACTCCTCAGCTCCAGCTCTTTTAGTTTTGACTAGTCAACATGGCCCTGCTCAGCATACAGCTCCTCCCTTCCCTGTGAATACTTCCTCAGCTTCTTTAAATTAGTTTTGCAACTAGATTATATATTCTCTACTACATATTGTTAAACCTAAGGAATTTATTTTCTATAACTGATATACTTAAAGATAGTGCCAGTTCAAATATAACAAAACAATTATGGCTGCTAAATCATTAGTCATCTAGTCTGGATGTTGACTGAGTAATGCTTACAGACCACTAAAGAGATGGTGTTTTTGCTAACAAACAGCTCTTTTGAAGGCACACTCTCCCTCATGAAACCAAACACAACTATCTCAGCTCAAGCGTGCAATTACTGAGCAAGCTTGATTTGAAGCATTACTGATCTTGCTTGTAGAACCTCCTTCACTGGGGCAAGGAACGGGAGCAAAGGGTACTAATCTGTGCTCATTCTTTACTAGTTGTATTTCTGTACCCTGTGTAGTGAAGAGATGCTATATAAAGCTGTCCCTCGTTCCTTCTTGTCTGTTTTTTAAACTTTGATTACATGTACAATAAAATATTTCTTGATATTCACTTAGTTTATTTGAATGATCCATCTGTTCCCCCATTCTGTAACGGCACAACCCCCATTGTATGCTCTGGATTCTCCTTTGTGACCTATGCCTAAATTTTAGGCTGGAGGGAAAGCTTAGATTTGTTGTGTTAGAGCTGAACGAGCTGCAGCAGTGAAGTTAAAAGCCTGTAATGAACTAGTGGTCTGAAAGACAAACCCCTGTGTGATCCCAGCTTGACGTGTATAAAACTGTCCTGTATCCTGCTTGTATAGACCTCTTTCTTGAGCTGCCTGGCCTAGTAGGAAGTGTCTCTGCCCATGGCAAGGGAGTTGGAGCTAGATGATCTTTAAGGTCTCTTCTCTGGTTTATGTGAGGTCTGTAAAGGTTCTTAGAACCTCTATCAGAGGATTGGCTCCTGTGAAATCTCTTGGGCCTGCTTGAGGTACTAGAGAAACACTGATTATGCTGGATGGCATGAGCACAGTCTACAATGTGATATATACTGAGCAGACAAACTGCAGCCTCAGGAGGTCGTTACACTTGTCTGCCGATAGTTTCTCACAGAGAGAGGATAAGGACAAGCTGGGAGGCAGACTTGTCCCTCAGAATTAGAGTCTTCATCAGCTCAAATACCATGCTGGCTGTCTTTGTAACACCTGGAGTGCCTAAACGTTGGCCTGTAATGTGGTATAGTTCACTACTGTTCCTAGGATGTTCAGGAACAATAGAAAGAATTGGAAAGGGTTTTACAAGCTGTTTCTAGCCCTTTAAGTGTGGCTGAGTAGCCTGTGTGGTATGGAATACTGTAATTTTATGGGGTTTTAACAACATATGTCCCCCTGCACTCAGCACTGGTGAAGCTGCAGCTTGAGTACCCCTCACTACAAGAAGGACATTGAGGTGCCAGAGCAGATCCAAGGAAGGGCAACAAAGCTGATGAAGTGCCTGGAGAACAGGAGAAGCCAAGGAGACTAGGGTTGCTTAGCCTGGAGAAAAGAAGGCTCAGGGGAGACCACTTCACTAGATACAGCTCCAAGAAAAGAGGTTGGATCAAGGCGGGCATTTGTCTCCTCCCTAGTGACAAGAGGAAATGGCTTCAAGTCATGCCAGGGGAGATTTATTTTGGACATTAGGAACAGTTTCACCACTGAAAGGGTTCTTTGACACTGGAATAGGTTCCCCAGATTGGTGGTTGAATTGCCATCCCTGGACGGGTTTGAAAGATGCGTAGATGTGGTGCTGAGGGACCACATCTATGAGGCATGGTTTAACATCAGACTTGGTAAGGTTAGGTAATGGTTGGACTCGGTCCTAAATGTTTCCAGAATGAACTATTCTATCAGCTTAAATTTCTCACCTTTCTCAAGGCAAAATACTCTGTTTTCTGGTTCTAACAAAAACTGGAAGCAATGAAGCTGTTGCTGATCTGTAGGGGGAAAAGCCTCTTTAGATATCCTGTGGTGGACATCTTATAGAATGTTTTAAATAAGATTTATGAACTCTAGATAGGTTTGCATGTGTTTGAGGACTGCAAATGGTGTCCTTCTCACGAAAAGCACTAGAATACATGCATTGGTTTTCTGAGTGGGGACCAGAGTCGATCACTTCTGACATTCCTTACATTGCAGACTTCGTTTACATTTCAGATGACCTGCTAATAGTCTCAGCAATGAGCTTCTTGTCACAGGGTTGACTTTATTCATTGGAGAGCTTTAGAATGTGCAGGAATGAAACAGATGTTTATTGATCAGATTTACTGTTACATTCTTCAGAAGGAAAGCTCTCTGAGGCTTTTTGTCTCTGTAAATAAAGTCCTCACCTGGCTAACAGTGAAATACCATGCCCTAACTACAGAAAATGATTAATTTCTGCCAGGTTAACACTGAAAGGGTGGTTTTTTTGTTTGTTTTTTTTTTTTTTTTTTGGTTGGCAAGTTGGGGGATTTTTTAATTTGGTTTTGTTGGGGGCAGGGAGGGAAGTGTTTTTGGGTTTGAGTTTTTGGTCAGGAATTAATCATCTTTTGCAACATGGCCTTCGAAGGCTTTTTACTGCTCTGGTGTGTAGAAGGTAAGCTGAATGTTACTTAGGAGGTTTTTTCCCCCCTTTGGAAAGAAATTGTAAGGGTGTGGTCTCTAAGAAGCTCTGTGTGGTCTACTAAATTTTTATTAATATGTAAAAACTAATAGTTGAACAGATTTGAAGGCAGTGGAAGAATGTGTTAACATCAGTAATAAAATCTATACAATTTATTTTTTCATAAAATATAAACTATTTCAGGAAATCAAGTGAGTTGGGCCATCAGAAATCTTGCTTTCTGCTTTTAGAGCTTGAGCCCTTTTCCAGCCAACATATGGGCAGCACGAAGCTGCTATAACTAGTTGTCCTACAACTTACCTGCGTACCCAGGGTCTCTTAGCCAGTTTTACTGTTTAATTTGTGCTCACACAGAGAAGCTGAACCATATTCTTTGACTTAGTTTTGATGCGTTTTATATCAGTTTGGGTGAGATTGACTGGCTTGGCTGCAGAATATTTGTTACATTCAAACCTAAATTGTTTTTTGTCACGAAGATACCATTGTTTGCCTTGCATCTCTAAGTGAATTCCCGAGTAATTTTGTTTACCAAAGCCCTGGTGTGGCATGAATCATGCTTTTTGTGAGACACCCAGAGGCTGAGAGATCTCTGAGCTTTTATCCAGCTCAAAACTAAGGTACCTTGATCTAGAAATACAGGTTTGCTGTACGATTTGCCATCTGTATTTTTATATGTGGCCTTTCCATTTTTCCTCTCGAATGCTTTATATTACCCTGGCTTGCAATACACATGTTACAGAAGTACATGCTTTCTTTCCCTTGCTTAGAGGGCCAGGCACAGAACAGGGTTTAGCTTGCTCCTAGCTTTGCTACTATAGCTGTCTTTCAAATAAAGATGATACTATGACCCATCATACAGATTTTTCTCGATGGAGCCTATTTTCCATATGGTTTCAGATGCTCTCAAAAATCTCTCTGCCCTCAAAACTCTTCAAGTGTTCATGAGCTGAAGTGCACCCCTGTGTCACTAATCAAGAGCGGGCACTGCTTGCTAATATTCCTTGCTTTTGTAGCTGCTAAGTCACTGCTGATTTTCTGTTCTACTGCTGTCCTCTGGCTTTTCTCCATGGATATGCATTTATCCTTTGTATCTGAGTTTATGGGTTCTTCTCCAGGTTTCCTTTGCAGCAGCATGTCTATGTTGGAGTTGGGCTCCTTGAGACAGGTGTTAGCAGCTCTTGAAGCACAACTGAAACGTTTGCCTGAGCATCCTGATCTGTGGCTCCTGATCTGTGGCTCTTGTGGTGGCTGAACTCAGGATGATGGACACAGCAGACATAAAAAGTGAGTGTCTTCTCAGAAACAACCTACTACCTCATCCTTGGTGACAGGGCTCCATTCCATTAAGCACCCAAGTCATAACTTGCTCTTCTTTTACTACAGCCTTTGCAGAGTGGTAAAAAAATACCGTAAAATTCTTAAGACTCTTGACTGCATGAGGCCCTAGCTAAGTGGCAGACACCAAAGTGTTTAATCTTGGTGATTGATAAGGAAGGTCTGGGATCAGTCTGCCTTAGTGAGGCCACATCTGGAGTACTGGGTCCAGTTCTGGATTCCCCAGTTTGAAAGACAGAAGAGTACTGGAGAGAGTCCATTGGAGATTACAAAGATGCTGAGGGGGACTGGAGCATCTCTGACAAGCAGAGGCTGAGAGACCTGTTCATCTTGGAGAAGACAAGACTTGAGAAGGGATCTTAATGCTTATCAATAACTAAAAGGCAGGGTGGGGCAAAAGGATGGGGCCAAACTCTTTCCAGTGGTGCCCAGCAACAGAACAAAGGACAGCAAACAAACAAACCCAGGAAGTTCAACCTCAATGTGTTGGAAAACTTCTTTCTTGTGAGTATACTGGAGCACTGGACCAGGCTGCCCTGAAAGGTTCTGGAGTCTCCTTGTCTGGAGACTCCAAACCCGCTGGGATGTAATCCTGGGCAGCCTACTTTGGATAACCCCGCTTTAGCAGTGAGGTTGGGCTAGATGATCTCCAGAGGTCCCTTCCAACCCCTGCCGTTGTGGGTTCTGTGATTACTGCCAAGCTTTGGAGAACATTGTGGTGATTTGTGTTAAGGGTAGAGAAATACTGCATGTGTCTAAATGATGTCTATGGGACACTTACTTTAAAACTTGGTTTTATGATCCAGAAGAGGGAAACCAGACTGTAAATTGCGTTTTGTTATAGTTCTGCGGAGAAGAAAAGCTGGAATACAAGTGTGCTTTCAGGCAGTGAGGGATGTTTTAGTCCTCATCCTGCAAATAGGCACTTGTTCTGATTCATGGTGTGAATACGCCAGCTGAGTACTCTGCTGATTCAGAACCATGGTCTGAGTACACTTAGAGTTTACAACAGGATGGCAAGAGGAAAACCCTAAAAGGAACAGAGGGAAGGTGGAGAGGGCCAAGACCTGCATGGCAGCGTGGTTAAAACATTCACAGCCTTGATTTAGGTCGGAGGTGGTAAGGAAGACTCTAACAGCTGTTAATCCCACTGAACACAAGAGGGCTACAATAACTCGTTTTCTCTTGACAGCAGGAGAATTCTGGATGGAGTTTCATTAATGTCTGTCTGGCTTTGGCCTGCTCTTGGTTTTATACAGCTGGGGAATGAAATAAATAGATACTTGACAGACTTTTAAGTGCTTGTGTACACCTATCGTTTCAGTGCAGTGCTATATTTAACACTCTTCTAGTGCTTAAACTGCTTAGAAGTTGTGACTACTTGCTGAACATGCTGCTGCTGCTAAGTTATCAAAATCTGTGGCACAAATACATAGCTTGATATGTTCTCTAGTGATATGAATGCTTTGTTCTGCACTTAAGTTGCAGAAAATCCAGATTGTGTAAGCAAATAAGGAAAAGGGAGCCTATGAGTGGAAAATTTCCTGGAAAATTACAAACCCTTGCTTAGTAACCATAAGCAAGTGTTAGATTGCTTCTCTATTGATCCAAAGAGCAATTAAAAGCTACCTCCTGCAGCTGAATTTAGATTAGACTTTTAAAGTTTTGGTTTTTTCCTTACAGACCTGGTATGAAATGGGAAAAAACAAAACAAAATCAAACAAACAAACAAAAAAAACCACAAAAAACCCAACCAACCAACCAACCAAACAAACCAAAAACAAAACAAAAAAACCCCCAAAACAAACAGTGTAGCAGATCTCCTGTAAAATCACGTAGTGGGGTGTGCATCAGCTCCTTGGTTAGCCCAGGACTACCGATCTGAAGTAAGTGGCTCTGGATGCCTGGCAGCAGCAGCTCAGTTTTGGTGCTGTAAAAAACACCAAGGTGCATGCTGGCTGGAATCAGTGTTCTGCTTCACTTGTGCACTCTGTGTCACCAGAAAGGTTGCTTTCTGTGGTAAAAATATGAGGGTTTCTTTAGAAGAAAATCTACAAGACTTTAGAAGAAGGTGAGAATATTGTGTTTTGTTCTCTCCCAGATGTTAAGACAGTGGTTTGTGTCTCTTCATTGGAGCTGTCAGGATTTGTTTTTTCCTTTGGAAATGTACATGAATAAAACTTCTCAATCAATTATAAATCATTAATGAATGTATAGCTTTATCTGGTCCAGGACTAGTTTCTGCAGTCCACAAAGCTTGTGGAGATTAGAATGGCCTAAAACAAAGCTTGTTGCAGGTTTAGGACTCTATGAGTCCAATAGCATCTGATATTTTAGCAATGACTTCTTTTCAAATAAATGACACCCAAAGCTTATACGCAGGAGCTAGAGAAGATCTTGCCAGCAGTATTGCAACATTCAGTAGCAATGCAAAGCTACTTGCCTCACTTTAAAAGCCTTTTTAAGAGAATAATAATACGAGTGTTTTCCTTCAGGCAGAGACAGAAGTGGAAAGAGAAATGAATCTGTGTAACTTTGCAAGCCTTTTGTACTGGAAGGTATTTAATTCAGGCATAATGTTCTCTCTGTGGGGCAGCAACATCCTTTCTACTAACCTGCAAGACTGGTCATCGTGCGCTGGTGTTAACCACTGCTGTTACATGCACTGTATGCATTATATGCTTGCTGCTGCCGATTTTTTTTCTGATGCACTCACAAAAATACAAAAAGCAGCTCTGGAGTTCATGGGCCTAGTTAGGTAAGGTCTTTGCTTAGAGAAGTAAGATTATTGTTAGCAAACCCAAAAAAAAATATTGCTCATCACCAGAGTAAATTTCATAGCTGGGTGAAATGTAGGCTGCTGAACAGACTTGTTTCCATGAAACTTTTTTTGGGGTAGGGAGATGAGGGGAATGTTCATCCCATACCTTGAATCCAGACATTCCATGCTAGGGGCTAGATGCATACTGTGTGCTGGGGAATGTTTCTTTTTTAGGCTATAAACTGGGACTTAAGTGTCCTAAGTCTTCTCATTTGCATCTGAATTAGACTCTTGATAAGAAGTTGAGAAGCCTCAGGCCTGAATTTAGAGCTTTTAATTCAAGTGCTGAGCCTGTGGATGTTGCACATTCTTTGGGCACCAGCTGCTTATCAGTAAATTTCTGCCAGAGGTTACAGGGATTTGCTGATCTACCAGCAGAGCTGCTCATGCCTTGCTCTCTCATCCAGTTCCACAGGTTAGCAAAGCCCAGCCACGTTTAGTTATTTAAACCATATGAGCTTCATATTGGTGGAGAAGGGCTGCAGAGCAACCATGCAACACGAACTGGAACCCAGAAGGTTCCATCTTGAACGTGAGGATAAACTTGTGAGGGTGCTAGAGTCCTGGAGCAGGCTGCCCACAGAGGTTGCAGAGTCGTCTTTTCTGGAGCTTCCAAACTCACCTCAACATTGTGATCCTGGGCAACCTGCTGTGGGTGACGCTGCCTTAGCCAGGGGGGCTGGAGTAGATGATTTCCAGAGGCCTTTTCCAACCCCTGCCATTGTGCAATCTATGCCTGTAGCTCGACCAGAGTGTTTTTAGGGTTTGAATGTTTGGGAGTAGCTAGAGCTAACAGAGGACATAAACTGCACTTCTATCCAACTCCAGTATTGCTGTGGGCAGAGGGGTGCCTTTGAGAGGTCGACGTGTGCATGGTGTGACAGCTGGGGACACCCCGTGTACAGAGGGTCTTTGCAGCCCCTGCCTCTTTTCGCTTCCAAGTGCTCTGTGGGGGAGCCGTGCCCAGGGAGGTCTCGCTGCCATGGGCACAACTGCACTGTGTCTGCCACAAGGCTGCCCCTTTGCCCATGCTCCCCTCCCCTTCTCTCAGGGGCACAGGTGAGGAAGAGCCGGTGGACAGCGGTCTCTCGCCACCGGTCTGGGGACAGTGCAGGACTACCTCGGGCACCCAGGTATCCCGCATCCCCTCACACCGCCTCTCTCGACTGGCACCTCGCCGCCGTCCCCCGGCTCCACGTCCCCCGACGGCAGCCCCGTCCCAGCGGCGGCAGCAGCAGCGAGGAGGCGGAGGCGCCTGGGGAGTTCCCTTTCGGGGCATTGTGGGAAGGAGCGATGCGGCCGGGGCCTCACCTGTGGTGGGGCGGGGAGGAGGGCAGGGCAGGGCAGGAGAGGAGGGAGGCGGCCGGCAACCAGCCGGGCCGGGCCGGCTCCCAGCCCGCCGCCGACTAGCGCGCCATGGTAAGTGGGCAGGGGCCGTCGGGTTTCAGCGGGCGGGAGCCTGCCATAACCGCCCTCCGCGCCCGAGGTGCCCCCTCGAGGGGCACGTTCTCTGGGCTTCCCGCTGGGGCTGGCAGGAGGCAGAGCGGAGCGGCCCCCGCCCCTCTCAGCCCCGGGAGGACCTGCGGGAAGACCCTCCGCGGGCCGGCGCGGGCCTTGCGCCTAAAGCAAACAGCAATGCTTGAGAAAGCAAAGTCCCCGCAGAGGTGGGTTCGGCCGTGCTGCCCTCCGGAATACTCCCGGCCGAGGCTGCCAGGGGAGAAGGAACGTCCCGGGAAAGGTGCGACAGCCTTAGAGAAAAGAAGCTTGGGTTTTTGGTTTTTTTAAAATCCTTTCGCTGGGATAACCTGACTTGGCTTTAAACAGGTGAAATGTGTTCTTTAGTCAGTGCTGCCAGCCCCGCTAGGGCTCTGCCGGCTGCTGGGAGGCACCGAAATACTATTTCCGAACGGGTTTGGGCAAGGCTTGCACCTGTTTTGAGGAAATGAAAGTTAGATTCTTTTGCTTTCAAGCCTTCTGGCCCCTGGGGTGAGCTCGGGTCGTGCTGTCAGCCTTTCGTAGCCAACCAGGAAAAACAAGGCTGTACAGAGAGAGGTTTTATAGTCTTCCTGTAACTTGAGGAGTGGAAGTTCAAGTCGGCTCCACTGCCTGGAGAAGGATCAGATGTGGTTTCATGTGGATCTGTGTCTTTTGGCTGGCATTGGTGTCAGAGCGTGGCAGCATTGGGCCGTGCGTTTTCTTGTGATGGGAGTTTTGGAAAGAGCTTTTCCCCACCTGTATTCCCTGCTGCTGGGTAAGTGGAGAGCTTGGGTGGCAGCATTACCTCCCACTTCGCTTCCTCTGCTCAGGTGCCTGGTGTCGTGAGGGTTGTAGGAACTTAACTCTGTCTTTCCTTCAAATAGTGCTTCTGTGAGAGCACGTGGGTCTGGTTCTGTGCCACGCATGTTGTCTCGTTGGCAACTAGTCTACATGTGGCTGGGTAGAGGTAGCAGCAGTGCCGTCTTTTAGCTTGGAAGGGGCCAACATCCCTTTAAGTTGATGAGCTGACAGGCAGAATCCCAGGATAAGAGGCCCTTTGGCTCTCCAGTGCTGTGCTTGGTGGTGGTTTGCTGGGATGGAAAAAGGTTGTCGTGGTTATTCTCTCTATCGTCAGAATAACGGTTAGATTTTCCCCTTTGGGATCTCAGGCAGTAAGATGGTCAGTGATGCCTCTTAATTAAGAAACCACCTCCCTGCTTGATAATTCCACCTTGGGACAGGTTCTGTGAGCATGCCCTGAGCTGATGTCTCGCACAGCTTGCTTGCCTATTGTGTGCATCTGTAATACCGGTTACTGGCCATGCAGCTGAGGAAAAGTCTCTAAACTCCTTCCTTCATCGCAGGCCAAGTTTTGTTGTTTGTCTCTACTCTCAAAGGCAGAGATCTTTGTTGTTTGTTTTCTGTGGTTTAGCCAGAATGTTAAATATGTGTTAGCCTGGTGTATTTAGAAAGGCATCCCTGTCATTACATTTGCAAATAGAATATGCGCAGTAATGAATTTACAGACGACAATGCAGCCTCCACACCTTAAGTCCCCATAGAGCTTTCTGGTTACACCCTGACACAGCCCTACATACCCACTTCCTTCCAATAAAGTTGACGTAAACAGTCAGAGTGCCTCTTTTGCCCTTGAAGGTCAGTAAATAAGGCAGTTGATTTCAGGGAAGCTGATCTCAGAATCCTCCCTGCTGCAGACACTTCACAAATGCCAGGTCTCAGAGCATTTGTAGTGGTCTCAGGGGAGTGCTGCTTGTCGTCAACTTGGAGACCATCTCCTCTATTGACTGTTACCTTTTGATAAGGTGAGCATGCATTCTTGCAATTAATAAGTTGGTGTTTGTTTTTTTCTGAGGTCACGGTGCAAACGCTTGCTGGTGTTATTACCTAATGCTATCAGCCTTGCCCTGTTCTATTTTAGAACCAGTGCTGATGAAAAGGTGTTTTTGTCAGGACACTCATCTCACTTAAAATCCCTCTCTGTCATCCCGGTCCCTCTGAAGGGCTTGTCTCACTGGGTTAAGCCTTCAGAAATAAGTGTTACTGTGTTACAAACCAAGGATAAGCCTTATTCAGGCTCACCGGCAAAGAATTTTCAGTGGATCATTTAAACTCTTTGTAGCTCGATCCCTCCAGTTTGGAGTGTTCCAGGTATTTGCTGTGTTGTAGATTTCTAAGCAAAGAGTCTGTTTAGCAAAGCTGACTTCATACCTTGCTGAGAAAGGTGGCTTTTCTGCCCAGCTGCAACTCCCTAACTTCAAAAAAAAAAAAACCAAACAAAACAGAAGAGGCTTTTAAGAGACTAAATTCTGCTCTCTGACTTACATGGGTGCAACAAATAAATACATCCAGGATTGCTGTCACAGCAAGGAGTAGAGCAGAAAATAATACTGTTAGTTTCCCCAAGGACACCTGTTGCTGTAGTCCTTTGTGCCTCTGAGCATTGCAACACCTCTATCCTAGTGCCACCTTGGTGTTATCAGTATGGCTTTCGCAACACCGCGGGGCTCTGGGTGCGTAGCTTTGAGGGCAGGATTGGTGCATGCCTAGTACAAGGCCTGCTTCCCTCTTACCTGTGCTGCTAGTTGGTGCAGTAAGAAAAACTAGTACTTGTGGACATGATCTGAAACCCTGGGAAAAGATCAAAAGAATCCCTTTGAGCAGAGGGACTCTAAAAATGGACTTGGCCTGAGTAGAAAAAGAGTTGGCAGGCACTGTTTGCACTTAGTGAGACATTTGATAGCAGTGGCTGATCCAGAGGCTTGGGTGGAAATACTGAAGTGACTGCAGCTGCTGACATCTGCGTGGTGTTTGGAATTGAACTCTCAGCTCTTAATACTGGCCTCGCCAACAGCCTCAGTGTTAAAATAGCCTCAGATCTGCAAATGCGTTTTCTGTGCTGCACGGAATTTGCTGTCTATAGTTTGAAGGATGTCTGTGCTACAGCAGTGTATTCACCTGGAGGAGATGATGAACTTTGCCTCTGAAAGATAAGGGCAGCAGATTGAAATAGAGAAAATGACAAATAAATGATTCTTAGGGCAGCATTCTATGTGGGAGCAAAAAGAAAAAGTCCATATTGATATTTCTTGGCTTATCTCTTCTGTACTGAACTATTTGTGTGGAAGTAGATACTGGTAATGGCTTGGCTACCCTTTTAGAAGATCCTAAGTAGACAGGCTTTAAAGCTTGGAAGGAGATGATGGCAGGGGAAATGATAGAAATGAATGAAATAATGAACATTGTGAAGAGTAAATGCTACAAAGAGTGAAGGTACATGCTGTGAAATTTTTAGGCACTAAATATAAAGTGGACTACTTTTTCCACACAGTGTAGGTGAATGTTTTTAATCTGGTGCCATGGGTACTGTGGGTATCAAAGTAGTTAGGGAGGTGATGGGTCCACGGGCAGGTTATCTGGATCAAATTTCTGGCCCTGAATCCTTAAACCTGTGACTTCTGGAGCCAGGACTACCACAGTGATTTTACACGTGCACTGTTATTTATGCTCTTCCCTCTGCAAGCTGCCCAGATCAGAGTGCTGCTCAGAGAGTGATCCATAATATGGTGGTCACTTGCTTCCTCTCACTCAATTGGACTTCTGGGTATCATTTTGTGGGATTTGCTAGGGGAAAAAAGTGGTTTAGGGTTCTTCTCAGAAGGGCTGTAATATCTGATGTTGACTTGATCCTTTTCTGGTTTTGGATGTTCTCAAGTACTCGCCAGTCACAAATAAAGAAATCAAGGTGTGTATCAGACACAGGAATTGCTACCATGGGAAGTGCCTGGAGGGCTTTGAAGAATGCCATGACATCTGGAGTGGGCAAATGCAGGACTGGAGGGATCATGGGCAGCCAAGGCTGTGCTGCTAAGCATGTGGACCACGTAAAATGTTTGTTGCATTTCTGTACCTTTTATTCTAGTTGTTTCCAAATCTCATCTTTCTAAACCATCCCAGAGACCTTCTGCTTCCTGAAGGCACCAGTTACAAGCACAAGCAGCAAAGGGACAGAACGATGAAAGGATTGCGGAAACTGATGGGTGAGGGAGGGCAGGTAGAGCTGCTTCCCTTGAAGTCCTCGTAAGATTTATGCTTCAGTATGTACATCAAGCATTAGTGTGAGCCAGCTGGAGTCTTTCCAGCAATGCCTAAATTAAAGCTATGGCTCCTGTACAAAGAATTCTTTGTATCCCTAATTACCATCCCTGCCCATTAATTTCCCTGCTGTCCTATTCCTACAGGCTCTCATCTGCATTCACACAGCTGCTGTAGGTGTTTGCTTTATTGAACGGCCACCCTGGACCTTTGCATTTTGCTGATACTGCAGTTTAGATAGGTGCAAGACCCAGTGGGAATGTAGCAAGGGAGTAGGATGGAAAACGAAAGTCTACATTTGGGTGTTCAAAGGCAAGCTTGACATGCCTTTCTGGCCAGACATGTCTTTCTGGCCTACTCTGTCCTGGGTTTTTCTGTTTCTTAGTATCACAGGCATAACCCTAGCCTTTTTTTTAATTTTTTTTTTTTCCCCTCAAACTGGCTGAATCGCTGTAGGATGTCAAAGAATCACAGAGATTAAAAGGGACCTCTGGAGATCACCTAGTCCAACCCCTCTGCTAAAGCAGGGTCACCCCAGAGCACATGGCCCAGGATTGAAACGTCCAAGTGGGTTTGGAACCTCTCCAGAGGAGACTCCACAACCTCTCTGGGCAGCCTGCTCCCAGGGCTCCAGCACCCTCACAGGAAGTAAATTTTTCCTCATGTTCAGGTTAGACATCCAGGGTTCCAGTTTATGCCTGCTACCCCTTGTCTTATCACTGGGCGCCACTGATAAGCAGTAAGAAGATCCTCTCTCATGTCCATATGTTGTCCTCTGCTCAACCCTGAGAAGAGGAGAGAGGACGTTAAAATTACCAGACAGTGAATGCTCATTGTTGTTTTGCTGCTTCTTGTTGGAACTTCAGGGTGGTTTTGATCAGACACCTGCTGTTCTCAATGGGTTGTTAACCAGTGCAGGAGCTCCTGTATGGTCCTCAGCCTCTGTTTCATCCCTTGAGGCAAGCAATAAACACAGATTGCAATGGAATGAGAAATGGAGCCATTTTTGTTTGAAGAAAGCACAGAACTTACCATGTTATGCCTTTGTCTTGCACTACTGCAAGCTGTAAGGAGAACACATGAAGTGTTGGGTGAGTGTTTGCCTGCTCAGTTATTGTGTTTGGATGATAGTTGTATTTAACTTGAGTGAGACTATCCCAAAGGTTGTTGGCTGGATCAATACTGTATGGGATAAATGTCCTTTAAGTGCTTGTATGCTGCTCAATTTAAAATCTTTAGTAATAAGCAAAGGGTGGCTTCTGTGTGATGAAAAGTGTAAAATCAATGTGCAGCTGCAGTCACATGTGTCTGTAATGATCTGGCACAGCTTTTATTGCATGGACTTTGGATGTATTGTTTAGGGGAAATTGGTTAGGAACATTCCTAATGGAGATGAAGTGAGGATGAATCCAGTGCCACTTAGGCAGCGGTGCACCACTTCGGGCTCTTTGTGAGACCAGTTTTCCACTCCAGTTTCTTTTTTCTTACTTCCCAACATCATACAGACAAAATGTGCGTTTTAAAGTTGAGTTCCAGAGAACCATGACATTGTTTTGGTTGAAAAAGACCTTTAAGATCACCAAGTCCAACCATTCTCTTAACTCTGCAAAGGCTGGTGCTGAACCATGTCTCTCAGTACCACATCTCTGTGTCTTTTAAACACCTCCAAGGATGAGGATTCATCCACCTTCCTGAGAAGCCTATTCCAGTGTTTAAGAACCCTGTCAGGGAAGAATTTTCTTCTAATATGCAACTAATCCTGCCCTGGTGCAACTTGAGGCTATTTCTTCTCATCCTATTCCTTGGGAGAGGAGACTGATGCCGCCCCACTCCCCTTGCTCCAGCTTCCTTTCAGGGAGCTGCAGAGAGTTAGAAGGTCTTCTCTGAGGCTCCTTTTTCTCCAGGCTAAACATCCCCAGTTTCCTCAGCTGCTTGTAGTGAAACTTGTTCTCCAGACCCTTCACCAGCTTCCTTACCTTTCTCTGGGCCTGATTCAGCACCTCTGTGCTGAGTACAGGGAAACAGTTGCCTCTCTATTTCTGCTGGCCACTCAATTACTGATACAGGCCAGATATCACCTTCAGCCGGCTGTTAATCCAACCCCTTGGTCTTTATTGGGTAGCTTTCCAGCCACCCCTCCCCAAGCCTGAAGCATTTGTGGGTTTGCTGTGAACCAAGTGCAGGACCCAGCACTTGGCCTATTTGAATCTCATACAATTGGCCTCATCCCATTAATCCAGCCTCTTCGAGTCCCACAGTAGAGCCTCTCTGCCCTCAAGCAGACGTGAGCAGTTCCTCACAGCTTGGTATTGTCTGCAAACTTCAAAAGTATTTAATAAACTCCTCTGTCAACTTCTGCACTACTGTAGCTGGGAGTTTTAGTAACAGAATGGGTAAGTAAGGAAATAATAGTTTGAATAAAGTAGCCTCTTTTGGGTTCTATTTGATTGCTTTAAAAGTCCCTAAACCCACAGGTATTAAAGGTCAGCAGACAGATGGAGACTTCATGCAGCAGCAGAATACCAAATGCCTGTGCTTCAGCATGTTTTCCTGATATGACCAAATTGTTAACATACCAAATCAATAGATCTTTCTCATTTCACCCTGCCTGCCTGGCACTCCAAACCATCTGTGTGCTGACAGTCTAGCTGTTTATTTTTTGGGGGGATAGGTATGCACTTCCCTCCCTCCAAAAACCCCCACTAAACAAAGTGAAAACTAAAAGGAGTTCTTTCCATTCTTCAGATGTTTTGGAGAAAACCAAACTGTTGTCTAATGGCTGGAATGATTTGAATGCTTGTTTTTGAAAATGAATAGTTTAACAAAAGCAGGTTTTGTTACATCTCATCCAAAAAGGAAAAATAAATGCTAATACAAAAACATCTGCATGGCTCTACTGGGAAATATATTCTTATTGGAGCAAAGAATGAAAATGAGGGAAAGATATGCAGAATATGAACTCAACTAGACTAAAACAGTGCCAGGAGATCAGGGAGCCTTCAATAAAGACAGAATAAGTTAAAAAGAGAATTTGATAAAAAGTTGTATCCTCTCTGCCAGGCCCAGCCAGTCAGTCTGGTTTTCCCCAGGCTTCTATCAGCAGCCGTTGTCATGTCAGCAGCTGAAAATGTGCCTTTTTTTTATCCCACTTCTCTTTTTATGTGGTCCATGAGTTTCTCTCCATTACTGTGTCATATATTGCCTGCTGGCAGCAGCTGCAGAGGTTCCGATTTCTGCCCAGCTGTCTGCTTTAGGATTGTAGCTCCTAATTTGCAGATTTTAATTAAGTTGGGAATTTCAGGAATCCTCTTGGTTTACAAAGCTGGTTTTGATAAAGGCGGTGAGCTCTTGAGTGGGTTCAGAAAGGTTACAGCTGAAGCAGAGTCTAAGCCCACTGCTGCTGGGGCGACAGAGCTGCCTAAGCGAGCAAATCCTTTTCCAAACCAAGCAGCACCCAGGAAGAAAGTTGCCTGCTTTTCCCAGTCTTCACCACCATCTCCCATTTTGCCTTCCCTCCCCTTAGGCTCCTTGGAGTTGTTTCCTTGTCCTCTCCCGCTGAGGGACCTGGAGCAGCCGAATGCCATAGAACAGGTTTGAAACCAGTCAGCTAACCTTAAGCAGGTTGAATTCCAGGAGGGGGAGAAGCTTTCCTAGTGCACATTCTTCTCTCAGTGAGGTGAAAAAGCAACAGATAATAGGAGTTTGAAACCAGTGAGCTAACTGTAAAGTGTTTGATCAATATGGAGTGTGAAATGGCTTAATACTGGGGGAAGCTGCACTGAAGGGGATCTCCAATCTTTCCAGTGAACAGTTTAGGGGACAAGCTTGGTTGAGCTGCTTATCAGATCAAAGGTCTCCTGAGGAAGGTGAAAAAAAATCACGGTGTGCCTTAGTTTTACACATTTCTCTTATGTTTGCTGCATGTGAACATGTAAACTTTCTGTCTTTTTGTGTTTCCTTTGTTCTGTTTGCTGTGAAATTATTTCATGTCAAAGTCTATCACTTGGTTTTTGTAGCCTTGAAACTGAGGATGTTGTTCTTATCCTGGTGAGAGTTTGTAGGTCAGAACAAGACAGAAGGTCCTGTAACTCTCCAGCCTGTTCTCTAACTTAGAGCTGTAGTTGATTCAGAGATGCATGAGAGTAGGATAGGAGTTCAGGCTTACAAGTCTGGTTTAAATAAAAACCCAGACTATTTTCTAATTAGAAAATACTGGCCTCTGAGATTTAAATGGAGTCATTGCAGATATTTGCTGACGTGTGGAGGTCGTTTTGCACAGTGCTGTAGGTGGTTTGGTCTGATTTAGTAAAACAAGCTAATAAAATTACATTTGGCTCCCAGACCAAAGCTTGTCTGCTGCAGACTCTGTGGCAAAGGCAACTGATGCTCACACAGAACCTTGTACTCTTCATCCCAACCCACTCAGGCTTAGACCCAAGAATTCCCTCTGGCATTGCCCTGGAGTCTGGGGGTGGTTAGTCATAGCCAGGATGCCCTGGAATGGCAGGAGAGGAAACCAAGCACCCTACTTCAAAAGTACTTTGCTTGAAGCAAGTAATTTACCTTTGTTATCCTCTGGAATTAGAACTTTTAAAGACAAGTAAAGCATTGCAAGGTAATCAACCTCTACTTGTAGTTTGTCTGCTGAAACCAAACCAAAAATTCCTTAATCAACATCCATCTTGGCATATTCTGTGCCCAGGTGGCCAAGAAGGCCAACAGCATACTGACCTGTTTCAGCAATAGTGTGTCCAGCAGGACTTAGGGAAATGATTGTCCTCCTGTACTTGGTACTGGCGAGCACACACTTTGGGTACTGGGTTTGGTTTTTGGGCCTCTCACTACAAGAAGGACATTGAGATGCTGGAGCAGATTGAGAGAAGGGCAATGAAGCTGGTGAAGGCCCTAGAGCACAAGTCTTGTGAGAAGCAGCTGAGGGAATTGGGGCTGTTTACCCTGGAGTAAAGGAGACTGAGAAGAGATCTTGTTCTTTACAACTCCCTGAAAGGAAGCTGGAGTGAGGTGGATGTTGATCTCTTTTTCCTTAATAACAAGTGACAGGACAAGAGGAAATGGTCTTAAGTCATGCTGTGGGAGGTTTCGGTTGGACATGAGGAACAATTACTTTCCTGAAAGGGTTTTCAAGGCCTGGAACAGGCTGCCCCAGAAAGTGGTGGAGTCCCTGTCCCTGGAGGGATTTTAAAGACCTCTAGATGTGGTGCTGAGGGATGTGGTTTAGTGTTGACCTGACAGTGCTGGGTTAAGGGTTGGACTTGTTGCTCTGAAAGTTCTCTTCCAACCTAAACGGTGCTATGATTCTATCATTAGCACTGAAGGAAAGCAAATATGCGTTCATGGTCGAGGAGGAAGGAACAGATGAGCCGTTAGATTTGTTTGTGCAGTGCTTCAACACTTCCAGGTTTACTGAAGCATCAAAATCTTTCCAGTGAACTGTAATGAACAGAGGTATGAGGGTGAGGAATGTGTGGTATTGTATCAGTGTGGCTGGGCAGAGCAAAGGTGAACTGAATGAAACAGTTCATGGTTTAGCACCAGACTTGATAGCTAGAAAATGGTTGGACTCGATGATGCTAAAAGTCCTATGCAGCCAAAACAATCCTATGATTCTATGCTGTCAGCTTTTGATAGGGCTTCATTGACTAATTCCCTGCATTTCAGCTGACTATGACCATCCTTTCTTATCTGATCCACTGTATTTTAAAGATTTGTTTATCAAATTGCTGTTAAATGGACACCCACTGACCTGCTGCTATTATCTGCAGAGCCTCCACTCTGCTTTTCAGTAAATCCTCATCTTGCCAAAGGCTTCGAAGCAATCTAAATAGTCTTTCCTCCATCCAGCTCCTCACAGTGAAGTAGTCTATGAACAGTAAACACTGTCCCTTCATCTGCTGAGAAGGGGTAACCCTGATAGCTGGACTATCACCGTGTCAAAGCCCGGCTGGTAACAGGATCAGAGAAAGGCAAAAACATGGCACTTTGATCTTCGCTGTAATCAGACCTACCAGCAGCAGAATTGTTTTTATTTAGCCTGCTCATCTGGAGAGTGTTACAGGACTCAATACAAGGCAGCTGCAAAATCCTTGTAATTTTGTTAAGCACATTAGACTAATGGTGGCAAGAGCTGTTTCCAGCAGCTGGTCCTGCCACAGACACATAAGAATAAAGCAGTCCATGTTTCCTGGTGGACTGGGGGCTGTCTGGTCTGGAGAAGAGAAAACTCAGAGGGAATCTTTTTCATGGTTATCAAGAGCTAATGTTTTAGCATATGTCAACAGCTAAAGGACAGGGAGCAAGAGGGTGGGGCCAGATTCTTCTCAGTGGTGCCCAATGACAGGTCAAGGGGCAATAGGCACACATTGGAACCCAGAAGGTTCCACCTGAAGGTGAGGAAAAACTTCTTTCCTATAAGGATGCCAGAGCTCTGGAGCTGGAATTGTAAACAAGGTGAAGATAAGGGTGTAGACTGAGAAGATGGAAGGAAGGATTTAGACTAATGGGAATATGCATCTGACAAGGACCTGCCAGCTCCTTTACTGGAACTTTGAAAGGGTTGGGAGCAGGAGAGGAAAAAGAGGCTCCTGTGCTTCTCCTTGGTCATCCCAGTATCAAGGGAAGACTCGTCTCTGTGTAGGCAAGTGGCAGTGTTCCTGTCCTTGTGCACACAGCTGTAGCTGTGACCAGACATCCCTGCTGTAGTCCCTGGGCTCCAAGCATTGGTGCTGGTGAGAAAAGCTATAGGAATGCCTGTCAAGGATGGGACAGTTCAGTGTCATCAGCAACTGGTGGCATCCCTGGTGATTTCCTCAGCAAAAGTAGTTTAGCTCGCTTTCCAGACCAGTTTCTTCTCTTCCTTATGGCCTCTTGTAGGAACAGGCTGCTTTGTTTGTGACTTGAAGCATTGCAATTCCAGCACTGTTAGTGATGTTGATTCTTATTTCTCGTCTTGTGCCTTGTTCTCCGTAGCTCAGCTGTATCTCAGTCTTTATTCCCATCACTAAGGTGTGCCTAATCTTACTGGAGGAGGGGCTAAGGTCCTCTTCTAACCGCTGCAATGTGGTGATGTGCCTTCTGTTCCCTAGGGAAATGGCAGAATAGGAAGCAAAGCTGCTGTTTGCAAAAGGTGAGGGAGTTTGGGTGGGAGGTGACGCAAGAAGGATGCTGGGGGTAGAGCTTCTACATGAGTGGGTGAAGAAACAGGGGAGGAGAGTGAACACTGCTTCCATGTTCCCCTATCCCAGATATGTCCAAATGTCACAGCGTTGCTATAGATGACCTCAGCAGGATGTCGGGGCTAGCTGGCATCAGGCACAGAGGAACAGCTCTTCTCTGGCCATGGCTCTGGTGTTAACTATGTTGCTTTGTTTGCTCTAGATACAGTTCATGCTGTTGTTCAGTCGGCAGGGGAAGTTAAGGCTTCAGAAGTGGTACACGACGCTGCCGGATAAAGAGAAGAAGAAGATCATTCGAGAAATCATCCAGATCGTTTTGTCTCGCAACCAGAAAACAAGTAGTTTTGTTGACTGGAAAGACCTCAAACTTGTTTACAAAAGGTGTGAGTAACTTGATCAGACTTTATAAATGCTGTTTGCACAAATAACACGTGCTGCAAGAGGAAAAATAAAGCTTGCTTTAAGAAAAACATTAAACAAATCTCTAAGTGCCAGACTAAGCTGGTAGGAGCCTGCCACCAGGCATCTAACTATGTGTAATAGCACAGTGTCCTTGGCTGCGTGGACAAGGTGAATTGTGGAACGAAAAATACTTGTACAGTCTGGCAAAACGAGAATAAAGTAGTGTTAGTGGCTCAAATTCTCTGAGAAGGCTTTAGGCTTCACTTCTAATTCCCCAAGGCAGCCTGCTGAGATATGTGTGCTGGGCTTTATCAGGCTTCTTGTGAGGCTGCAGAAGCTGTTCTGAGGAACATCCAGCTTCTGTCTTGAAAAACATTTGTTGGTCTACAAATTGTTACTTGCTGTTTTCTTTTCCAAGCAAACCACTGGTCACCATTTACACCATTAACTGCCTGTTAGTTCTTGTAAAATTGTAGCCAACGGAAGTAGCTTAAAGGTATAGCACACTGCACAAATGAAGCAGTGTCTCCCGTTGAGCAAAAAGCAAGTTCTGTGCTGTGAAGTAATGGCTAGAAACATCTGACTAGCTGCTGTGACAAGCTGGGCCTCCAGCCATGGCACCAGAGACTCAAGGTAGATCATTACTCCCATCTTGTAGCTGATTTAAACAAAGTTTTGCTGCAAGTTGGTTATGAAGACCATTTGTGTGAGCAGTTTCATGCCTTCTGGCTCTGTGTAAAACAGTCAGGCAGTTGATAGCCAGCAGGTTTGCTGAGATAGAACTCCTGGCACCTTTATTTTTGTTATTCAATAAAGAACAGTAACTCATCCTACAGTTGGTTAACTCATTCACTGTTAGTGCTATTGCAGCAGATGAGAGAGACCTTAAAGTACTACAGCATAATGACTACAGCATAATGGTTTGAGTAAGATCAGTGCTGGAAGTATCCCACTTTGCCAGGGGTGGAGATTGTTTAACTAACTAAATAATTAGTTTAAATGATCTGATCTTTTCAGGTGTTCTCTGGGACACTGTAAGAATGATCTTCTCAGTGTTTATCAGCATCTAATGAGGGGGGAGGGGATGCAGTCTGGGGCCAGACTTTTTATCAGCGGTGCCCAGGGACAGGACATGGGGCAACAGGCACAAACGAACACAGGAGGTTCCATTTACACATAAGAAAACCTTCTTGCCAGGGCACTGGACCAGACAGATTGTGGAGTCTCTTCTGGAGAAATTTCAAACCTCACCTGGATGCCATTCTGGGCAACCTGCTCTGCATGACTCTGCTCTAGCTGGTGGGGTTGGACTAAGTGATCCCCAGAGGTCCCTTCCAACCATCACCACGCTGAGGTTTGGGGGTTCTGTGAAAGAAAAATTCTGTTTCAGAGACAAGACAGCCATTAACTGTTACCTGCTTAACTTTTAGGAGATGAACAAGCAGAGCACTGATGCTCCAGCCGTTTACTCTGGTTCTACCTTTCTGTCCCTAGGTATGCTAGTTTGTATTTCTGCTGTGCAATAGAAGACCAGGACAATGAGCTGCTGACACTAGAGATTGTCCATCGATACGTGGAACTTCTGGACAGATACTTTGGAAATGTAGGTTCTGTTTTCTCCCATGAACCACATTTCTAGCTGGCTGATAAACAGGCAGGTCTCTGAAGCTGGTTTGCTTCATGTCCCCATCTGCACTACTCTAGACTTTCTCAATCCAGAGTGAAATTCATTGTTAGATTATCTTATAAAATAGCACTGAAACTATCAAAGATTACTTTTCTGTCCTTTCTCCCTGCCTCGGATTAATCTTCATGCTTTGTATGTCTGGCTTGGAATAGAATTTGAGAGGAAAGCTTGAGGAAAATTACTTTTTAAAGCCCTGGCTTGTCACCAGTACTTTAATTCTCTCTCTTGACATCTTCAGATGCACTGCTTTTTATTTGTTTCATATTATTATGTAACAATTAATGACATATCAACAGGAAAAAAGATAAGGTGGGTGGTTGTTGGGCTGGTTTTTTTTTTTTTTTGTTTATTTTTTTTATTAAAGAGATAGTCAAAAGAAGTCTATTAGTAAGTCTTTACAGATCACAGGAGCCACATCTTTCCTATGAATATTGTTGAAATTGTTCCCACTACCTTGTTTCATCCCTCATTTTAATCACCATGGCATGACTCATGTTCATACTGCCTCAAAACAAAAAAGCATTTGGTTGATGGTAGGGTCACTAGAACAGGAAATTTGTCCTGCTCTGTGAAGCTGTGTGCTTTTTAAGGCCTGTTATAAGGTTAGTAGGCTAGAAAGGCAGCTTACTTCTCTGAAAACCAGTATGAGTGTAGCTTTGGTCTCTGAATACCAGTGTGAATGCAGTGTATTATATATAATGTAATAAGTAGAATAACTTTGCTCTAGGTCACTGCAGCAGAAGCTGCGATATTAGGTAATATGTAGGATCTTTCTTCACCCTGCTGTCTACCACAAGAGTGCATAGGAAGGAGGATGCAAGGAAGATCACAAAGTCATAGACTGATTTGGGTTGGAAGGAACTTCTAAAGGTTATCTACTTCAAACCTCCCTGCTGTCAGCAGGGACAGCTTCCAGTAGACCAGGCTGATCAATCTTAACCCCAAACCATCACAAGGGCCCATCCTGCCTGCCTTGGCTTCCAGGCTCACAGCCTCCACAGCTTCTCTGAGCAACCCATTCTGATGCCTCACCATGATCATGGGGAAGAATTGCTTCCTAATGTCTATCTTCTTCCAGTTTGAAGCCATAACACCTCATCTTGTCACTGCATGCCTTTGTAACAAGTCTCTCTCCAGCTATCATGTAGGTCCCCTTCAAATACTGGAAGGCTGCTAGAAGGTCTCCCCTAGAGCATCGTCTTCTCCAGGCTGAATGTCCTCAACTGTCTGAGATGGAGCCAGGTTCTTTCCACTCGTGCCCAGTGACAGCAGCAGATTAAATGGACAGTAGCTGGAACACAGGAGGCTCCATCTCAACATAAGAAAAAGCTTTCTTACTATGAGAGCAAGCACTGTGGCACAGGTTGCATAACAGGATTGGGGAGTCTCTAGCCTTGGAGATGTTCAGAAACCATGGCAACAGGCTTGAGCAGGCATTGTTTGAGCAGGGAGGCTGGACCAGGGGACCTCCAGAGGTCCCTTCCAGCCTCATCCGTTCTGTGATACATTGAACACATTTGATTATCTTAACAGCTCTTGTCCCAGTAGTGCTTATAATGCTGTAACAGGGATTTAAATGTGTGTGTCCTTTTGTCCTGGCAGGTCTGTGAGCTGGATATCATCTTTAATTTTGAGAAAGCTTATTTTATTCTGGATGAATTCATCATCGGTGGAGAAGTACAAGAAACTTCCAAGAGGTCTGCAGTGAAAGCCATAGAAGACTCTGACATGTTGCAGGAGGTAAGGCAGAGGCAGACAAAAGGCAAAGAGCTCATCTTCTTACATCTTCCTTGTTTACCAGGAGCTTAAAATGCAGCTTCTGGTACTTCATTATCTAGAGATTTCCAAACCATACCTGGATGTATTTCAGGGTGATCTGCCCTAGGTGGTCCTGTTTTGCAGGGGGGGGTTGGACTCAATGATCTCTGAAGGTCCTTTCCAACCTCTAGCATTCTGTGATTATCCAAATGGTTTCAGTAGGTGCTACATTGCAGTTAACAAGGTTACAGAAACTTTCAGTTCGACCCTCTTGGCATCTTCTAGAATCAACTGAGGCTTTTTATATAATGTTGCTCTCTTGCAGCTTAACTGTTAGAGTTTCTTGGGTGTTACATTAAATAGTTTATGATATATCTAAGATGGTTCTGTAAAAGAAGAGCATACTCTCAATTTATATTTTACAAATACGTCTGTGTCTATAAATACAGAAAAATCCCTTCTGTCTCACTAATACATTAGAGACAAATGAGCTGCTCTGTGCTGTACAAAACTGCAGCTGTCTTGAGAGAGGACAAGGGGATTTGAATATCATTGTACTGCTCCACAATAGACATAGCTTCATGCATACACAGTGTGATCAAGTGCACCCTCAGCAGCTTTGCAGGTGGCACCAAGCTGAGTGGTGCAGTTAACACGCCAGAGGGATGGGATGTCACCCAGAAGGACCTGGACAAGCTCAAGAAATGGGCCTGTGTAAACATCATGAGGTTCCACAAGGCCAAGTGCAAGGTCCCGCACCTTGATTGGAGCAATCCCAGTATCAATACAAGCTGGAGACTGATGAGATTGAGAGCAGCAGCCTTGTGGAGAAGGACTTGAGGGTACAGTTGGGTGAAAAACTGGATGTGAACCAGCAATGTACACTCACGACCCAGAAGCCAGCTATATCTTGGGCTGCATCCAAAGCAGCATGGGCAACAGGTCAAGCGAGGAGATCATGCCCTTGACTACTGCCTGCTTGAGACCTCACCCGGAGCTATGGAGTCCTCAACACAGGGAGACTTGGAACTGTTTGTGGCAGGTTCAGAGAAGGCTACAGAAATGATCCAAAGGCTGGAAACCTTCTCATTGGAGGACAGGCTGAGACAGTTGGGGTTGTTCAGCTTGGAGAAGGCTCTGGGGGAGATGTTACTGTGGCCTTTCAGTACTTAAAGGGGCTGTCAGAAAGATGGGGACAGACTTCTTAGCAGGGTCTGGCAGGATAAGGGATGATGGTTCTAAACTAAGAAGAGGGGAGATTCAGACTAGATAGAAGGAAGAAAGTTTTTGCACTGAGGATGGTGAAATTCTGGCCCAGACTGCCCAAAGGGGTGGTAGATGCCCTGTCCCTGGAAACATTCTGAGCAACTGCCCCTACCTGAAAGTGTCAGTGCTGACTGCAGGGGAGTTGGACTAGATGGCCTGGAAGGTCACTTCCAACCCAGACCAGTCTGTCATTCTATGATAATGAGTCAGTTGTTTCTTTGTGTTCTGTTTTTTCCAGACAGTGGAAGAGTACATGAACAAGCCTGCCTTTTAATGCTGAAACTACCTGCAGAGAGGGAGTCAACTGCTGTGTGCACCTCTCAAATGCATTTCCCAAAATTGTTTCCCAACATGCCAGATCCTCAGAGAAATACCAAAAGCCAATAACTGGAGGGGTTTGTTTGTATAATGGTGAAGATGAAGGTCAGCTAATGTAGCACAGGGTTTAACAATTCTGGACTTGAGTTTCTCAGAGTTGTCATTACCCTCGATCTAGTTTCTCTTCTCCTTGCTGTACTAAACACTTGTTTTGTACCATGTCTTATAGCTACAGATTTTTACCATCCTAAAATGTCCTTTTGACAGTACTTCAGAGAGGTATTTTGCCTAGTTTTGGTCTGCTGCTGGCCATATGACTCTACTTTTGTACAAATGTCCATTATTTTGAGTGTAACGATTATTCTGCTTGAATAATAATTTTTTTTTCTAAAAGCCAAATTGTTGTGGGCCCTGTTTTCACAAGCTTGTTTGGAAAAGATGAAAGACTCTTCTCTTGAACCAGACTCTTTCATTATCTATCTTCTATTTTCTGCTCTAGTCTGCCAATAAAACTGTTCCAACTACTACTAGGGTGCACTCCACACCTCTGTCTAATCTGGAAGACTACTAATTCGAGGCCTGTTTCTCCCAGATTCAGTGAACCCTTTCTTTCTGTTGCGTGGGGATGGCCTGTTTGTCTTCCTCTTCATTTTCCTATCCCTTCCTAGAACCACTGGAGCTGTACAAAGGCTACAATGTTTGGAAGTGTGCATCTTGAAGAGATTAGTCTTTGGAATTTTAGGGTAAAAATCATCTCATGTATCTTGTGGTAACCATCAATTACCACTTTTCCCAGTAGAGTTTTCCAGTCTCAAATTGACAAACCTACTGGAATGATCAGCACTCTAGGAGTTGAACCTCACCTATTTCTGTGAAGGCTGGAAAATATAATCAACCTTTTACAACTTTCCAAGCTACCCAAAGGGGAAAAAAAAGGTAAAAATAGTAACTGGGGCACACATCTTGCTGCGTGTTAGAGAACATGGTAGCTGTGTGTGGGGAGCCAAGTCTGTTAACTTGGCTGTCTATAAACTGATTGAACTGGCTTCCTTGGAGAGATTCTTTCTTTGACAGAATTCAAAGCTCAGAGGAATTGTTTCTCTTAGCTTGTAACTCAAAGCTAGATGTTTGTTCTCTGTTAAGAGATGAACTTTTCTGTGTCACCAAGACTGGAGAGGTGATTGGCCTCCTTACTTGGCAATGGTGAGGCCTCTCGTATACTTGTGTACGTTTTTGGGCCCCTTACTACAAGAGGACACTGAGGTGCTGGAGCAGGTCCAGATCAGGGCAATGAAGCTGGTGAAGGGTCTAGAACACAAGTCTTGGGAGGAGTGGCTGAGGGAACTGTGGTTGTTCATCCTGGAGAAAAGGAGGCTGAAGGGAGATCCTCTTGCTCTGTACAACGTGCTGAAAGGAGGTTGTAATGAGGTGGGTGTTGGTCTCTTCTCCCTAGCAGCAAGCGATAGGACAAGAGGAAACAGCCTCAAGTGGTGCCAGGGAAGGCTTAGGTTGGACATGAGGAACAATTCCTTTCTGACAGGGCTGTCAAGGGCTGGAACAGCTTGCCCAGGGAAGAGGTTGAATCAGAATCCTTGAAATGATTTCCAAGCCCTGTAGATGTGGTTCTGAGGGGCATGATGCAGCAACTGACTTGTTAGTTTGGAGTTTATGGTTGCACTGGATGATCAGTCTCAGCCTAATTGATTGTATGGTTCTGTCTGATACAAAAATGTCATAAGTTATCAAATATGACAGAAGGATCCAAGCATTGATTCACGTTTCCCTTCATAATTTGCTTTCATTTCTGGGCTGAAACAGTCAGTATTATCCTTCAGAGACTTTTTTTTCTAATTTTTCATATTCCGCATGTTTACTGCAATGTTTTCATTGCTGCTTCTTTCCCAGCCTGTTTGTATCTTCCCTGGGTGGGTGGCTGGGGTGAGGGTGGTTTGGCAGGTGGGACTACTTTGCCACAACATGAGAGCTCTGCTGATTGTCACCCCCTTTTCTGCCTGTGTTGCATAGTCTGTTACTAAATCTGTGGGAAGCTGGTTCTTAGCATCATGCTGCTCTTTTTATCCTGACTTGATCTGCACTGATGTCAAAAGCATACTTTCAGCACTGAAAAAAACAGTAAAATTGCTGAAGGGCCTTGAAGACATTCAATTTATTAGTAAATAAACAAAATCCTATGGGTTGTGTATTTTTTTTCTTATGGCTTGAAATGGAAGATTTTAAAAGTGGAGTGATTAATGGATTAAGAAGCCACTTCAGAATGTGCAAAGACACTTCTATCAGTGACTTCTATCAGTGACTCCTTGTCAGTGAAATCATCAGTAGTTTGATTTGCTTTTACTCTTTTTTGGAGATATACTCTGATTCTGAGATTTGCTTGAATTCTGGAGTATATAAAAATAGGAGTTCAAAAAGATTTCTTGATATAATATGAGTGTCATAAACCTGTCTTTTCAGTCATCCTAAGCAGAGGTGTAGGATTTTTCTGTTGTTTCGAATGAAGAACTCCTTAGGGGAAAAAAAATAAATTAGCTAGAGGTCTTTATGCCAGCCATATTGATAAAGAGTATTGCCAAACTAATGTATCCAGATTGATTTGGTATGAAACATCAAACTTTTGTTTATTCTCTTTATGACCTTCAATGAGAAAGAAATTCCTGACCTAAGTGGTGTTATCTTGGCATTCAGTTCAACACCACTCCTCCACAGGGAAAAGCACAAATGAAACACAGATAGTGTCAGCTTACCTTTAGGTCCTGGTGTCCAAATATCTGTGCCTCTATGTCTGCGGAACTCTGTTTCCAGCAGTAGGACTCTACAGTGTGAAGTGGAGCTCATCAGCAGATTTGTGTCTCTCTTCGTATCTTAGCTCTTTGATTTTTCTTGAGCAAGAGAGATTTCTCTTTGTATATATTCACAAATCTTTCTGGAGCACTGCCTGCTTAATTTGTGATTGCTGCTGATGTTTGTCTTTCCAACTTGCCTGACTATTCCAGGAAGTGCTCAATCTGAAGTTTTCTGAGATCACTTCATGATGTTACAATTTAAAAAAAAAAAA